>OMOU01065382.1:0-10881 GCA_900312585.1 Malacocephalus occidentalis | reverse complement strand
GACGCTAAACCACGGCACCTTCATACCACACCGTGGCCTAGATGTAATAACACACCGTTGTTAGGTACAGACCCCAAGGAAGTTCACAATATGATGGTTACTTCAGGGAAAATAAAAATTGTGATGCAAAAACAAACAATCATTCACCTCAATAGTGAATCACATTGCAACATCTGTCAACATGATCTCTATGATTTTGTCATAGTATTAGAAATATTTTAGCTGGGGAAAAGGTGCACCATTATCAAGTCATGTTGGATAAGGTAAAAAAATTGACCAATGTTAAGATTATAACCTAACCAATATATGAAAGTATTGCATCTATAGTGAGAGTCAAGCAAGCATTTGCATGTCAACCTGATGTGCTGTCACATTTTTCTTTTTTCTGCATCCGTGGCAGTCGGGCTACCTGCTTCTTATTGCTGTCATGTTGGTGACCAGGACCTACTGTGACGTGTGGATGATCCAGAACGGCACCATGATTGAGAGGTTGGTCTCATGGTCATGTGGGCGGAGGATGAGGCTTGGGATTGGTGGGTGGTGGTTACCAAGGTGCTTTATTCTGAGGAGCTAACCTAAGACCTACATATCTGCTTGTATGGGTCTCATGTCCTTGTGTTGTGATTCTCCACAGCGGTATCATTAACAGAGATAGCAGACTGTTCAAGCAGCACTTTTATCCCTACATTGCTGTCATCCCCGTGGTAACAGAACTTTACCCTGCTCTTTTGTAGAAGAAAGCCCCATTCCTACCACGAGTACCCAGAACTTTTCGTCCCAGGAACTACCTTTCAGGAACTAAAAAGTTACTTCTGCCCCTTGCTGTCATAAGTCCCACAAAGATGAGGCAAATTAATTTGCTGGCCTGTGAAAATGGGCCGGTTGTTTTTGCATGCAACTAACATCTCCAAAACATGGATGTCTTGAAGGACGGCCCAAATGAGCACCTACACGCACCCACTCCTCATAACGCCCCTCATCCACAAACTGCCATTTGCTGTTTTACACTTGGAATAAAAAGCGAAATAATTATAATCAAAGTCTATGACACCCAGTGCAAGTAGTACTGGGTGTCATAATGGACAGTACTCCCCCACTCAAGTGTCCTCCTTGTGAATGAAGGGAGTTTGGCATGTGAAGCCCTTTGAGACTGTGATTAAGGGCTCTACAAATACAATTGACTTGACATACTATATTTTGGTGTTGGTCTTTACTAGGCTATATCTGCGCCACATAAGTGGCCTTTCCACGGGCAGTTGAATAATCTGGTTTATTGCAGTATGTAGTTGTAAAACGAATGGCAGCGTAGGTGGTGAATGCTAGCATGCTAATGCGCTGTGCGTGTGTGTGTGTGCGTGTGCGTGTGCGTGTGCGTGTGTGTGTGTGTGTGATGTTGCTGCTGCTTCTGCTTCTGCTTCAACCTGTGTGCACTGAATGCACTTCAGGTGAGCGGCCCCAAACTCTAACTTGGGCTAGGTGAGGCTGCATAAACCAGCCACTAACCACACCACACACACACACCACAATGAGTTTAGGGGTTGAAGCCGTCCCTCTTCATGAAAAGCCCTATATAAATGCAATGAATTATTATGACTATAGGATTTGCAGTGTACCTGTGTGCAGTGACATAAATAGCAATGAAAGTGACAGTAGCTGGTAAAGTAAGCAAGTCGATTTTACAAGCTATTGCAGACCACGTGATGGAGAAATGTTCAGCACTTCGAGCCCCACCTCCACCTTAAATGTTCCTGAACTTTTGGAAAGTACCTACCTCCGAGGAATGTTGGGGGCAAAATAGGTCCCTGTAGCTTAATTCCGACCCCTGGTTCCTCCAAAGGTTCCTAGTTCCTGGGTAAAGTTTCTGAGGTGGAAAAGTGGCTGTGTGTGTATGTGTTTGTTTGTTTTGTTTGTTTGTGTGGCGGCGGGGGGAGGGGATGCATCATTTCTTTGTGTGTTTCTTTGTGTGGAGCTTATACCGTCATTGCATTGCATTTGTCCAGCATCACTGCAACAACAAGCTGGCAGGAGTGTTGTTGTACACATGGTGGTGTAATGGGGGAATCCTACTCAATAACTCCAACCCATACTATCCTCACACACCGACATCTCCTTGTTCTTCCTGCGCTTTGACAACATACAGGTCATGCTGATGGAGTGAAACGGGCCTATAGTTTAACTAAGGCTGTGAACTAACAGTTCACAGCCAAGAATCAAGATCTTGGTAACACCGCTGCACACTAACGTGTCACCACACTAAGTTGCCACAGCAACTCTTCCCACTAACAACCCTCTCCGCTTTCAGCTCTACTATGAGAATAACATTATCTTGCAGGCTTATTAAACAGAGTGGGATTCCCTAATTCAGAACAGGTCTGGTCTCCTCTGGTTCTTCGGTGTAGGATGTGTGTCAGTACAAGCACAGCTCCGCGTCTGGACGGAGGGTCAAGTGACCGCATGCTCGTTCCACCAGCGACAGAAAAGCCCAAAAACGCAGGCTGCCCTGTGCTGGATCTGGCGTTGTTGTGTTCACATATCTGCATGTTCTGGTCCACAGTGCAATTATCGGTCGCTCAGCTAAAGATTTCAAGACCTACTTGATGAGCTTTTTGAAATTCATGCCAGCTGTAAGTTTATTTTCCCTCTTTTCGTTTTGTAATGTAATGGATCATTTCTTAATGACTACAAGTTATCTTCTCAAAGAATTCACAGAGGACACCTGATTTGTGTGTGTGTGTGTGTGTGTGTGTGTGTAAATGTATGTGTATATACAGTGCATTATATATATGTATAATATACTGTATATATGTAAATCGATACTGCCATCATTTCATTTTATTTACTTGATTCATTGTTATGATTATTATGATTAATCGGCCAATGATTTTTGCATTACGGATTTTGTCTGAGTGTCATAGTTAGAATTGACTTAAAAATCTACTAAATAATGATACTAACGTGGGTAGATTTCAAGAGTGTGTGTGCATGCGTGCATGTCATGTGTCCTTAAATAACATGTAAACATCACGTGTGCCAGATTGCCCTGGTGAACAACTTTCTGAAGCTGGGCATCAACGAGATCAAGCTGAGATTCCGCGAGAGGCTCACCCAGTACCTCTACGACCAGTACCTCCAGTGAGTCCATCACCCAACGCTCTCAAGTGCCCGCCCCCATCTCCCCTCTGCTGGGTCCACACTGATGGCTGTTCTTACAGGGGCTACACATACTACAAGATGGGCAACCTGGACAACAGAATATCCAACGCCGACCAGCTGCTGACGCAGGACGTGGAGAAGTTCTGCAACAGTGTCGTGGACCTCTACTCCAACCTCAGCAAGGTAGCCTCAGACAGACCTCTAAATCCACATCCATTCATGCTTCACTTTGTTTAGTGAAGACAAATAATCGCAAAACACACACAGGCTGCACGTGCAAAGAATGTCTACTGCAAGAAAAAAAGGTCATTGTGACTATTGACCTTTCCATCACTTCATCTCCAAAGCCAACATTTTTGTAAATGGTTTGAATCATGTGCCCTGTGTGCCTCATGCTGCAGCCCCTCCTGGACATCGCACTGTACATCTTCAAGCTGACCAGTGCCATTGGCGCACAGGTAAAACAAACACTCACAGGTCCTCGCAATCTTTGAAAGTTTGTGAATTTTAGAAGAAGAAAAACAAGGCCATAAGATTTTGTAAATAGACATGGGTCATTGAAAGTACTTGAATCAATTTATTAGAAATGAAAGCTCTTTATTTATTTTGTTTATTTGACAGGGACCGCTGTCAGTTAAAAAGCAAATTTGCATCTGTAGTCCCTGGGCAGGAAACAGAGAATAAAATCTCTGTTAAGAACATGAAAACTGTGTTAGTGTGTATGTGTGATGCGTACGTGTGGATTTTATCTATGATTTCATTTTTTAATGTAAAATCGGTAAAGCTGCAGCACTCTCTTGTATGAGTTGGTACTGAGCTCCAGAAGAGTGTTGCTCTAACAGAGCAACACTCTGATCTGCCAAGCTCAGTTGATCTAATGCAGAACCACACGGTCACCTCTACTGGTCTCCCTAGGTGTCCTCCCATTACCTGAGCAGAGTGTTAGGAACTCTTTTAATGGGAGGGGAGCCAGATTATTGGTCACTTTATATGCTAAACAGGCATCAGCAAGACACACAAAGCTGTCAAATTCAGGAGATCTGAGGGCAGTGGGCCCTCTGATTAAGGTGTGGAAACCCTGCAGCCAGTCGTCCACTTGCGTGCCACGCGCCGCGCGGCTCTGGTCCAAGCGTGCCTGACGGCGGGTCACCGCGGCCCTGGTTGTCCTCCCCAGGGTCCAGCCAGTATGATGGCCTACCTGCTCATCTCCGGTCTGTTCCTGACCCGGCTCAGACGGCCCATCGCCAAGATGACTGTCACCGAGCAACGGTACGAGGGAGAGTACCGCTACGTCAACTCCCGCCTCATCACCAACAGGTGAGCAAACGATGCACGCACGCACACAGTGTGTCTTTTTGTGTTGTTGTTATTCTCCTCAACGTCAACTTGTTTTGATGTGTTCCCCAGTGAGGAGATTGCCTTCTATAATGGGAACTTGAGGGAAAAGCAGACCATTCACTCCACATTCCAAAAGCTGGTGGGTTGATTTGTGTATTATCTGAATAAGCCCCGCACTCACTGTGTTTTTAAAAGTTGTTAACCAAATGTCATGTTATATTAAAGACCGTAAATCTCTCCAGGTGGATCACCTACATAACTTCATCTTTTTCCGCTTCTCCATGGGCTTCGTGGACAGCATCATCGCTAAATGTAAGCAGGTTGGAAACATCCGTGCTGGTGGGGAGCAATAGAATGATTTGTTTAGTTCCACTTGTTGTTTGTTCCTCCTCACCCTCGCCCGGTGTGTGTGTGCGTGCGTCTCTCTCTCTCTCTCGTTCTCTTTCTCTCCCCCCCCAGACATCGCAACGGGGGTGGGCTACCTGGTCGTCAGCAGACCCTTCCTGGACCTGTCCAACCCCAGGCACCTACACACCAAACAGTCTGAGCTGATGGAGGTGCGTACTGGCACAATGTAGCCACACAATCAAGAACATGCAGATTCTGCATGTACATTCTGCATTGCAGAATGTACATTCAGAATAGTTTTCCCCCAACGTTTCCAGTATGTTTACCTGTGGAATAGGCCTACAGTGAGCAGTATTTAATTCATGGTGTTAGCTGACAGGGGGTGACAGGGCTAATTTGAGGGCTAACTTGTGTGAACGCAAGAAATACCAAAAGATTCGAATCGAATTGTGTAGGCTTGGAAGCTCCGTCTCCTGGGCAGGTAGACACCGCTAGACACATGGGATGCATACCACCGCATCTTTAGTAACTACAGAAAAAACCTGCATTGCTATGACAACATACAGTATTGATGTCATCATTGTAAACGTCCCTTACAACTATGCAGACCTTAACTATGCGGAACTAAAAACTAGCCTACTTCATACAGCCTCTCGACAACAATGCATGCCTGCACAACTGCAGATGCATGACTGCGCAACATTGAATGAAGACAAATCAATATGCGATAGAGATCATAAATCAATGTGTGGGAAAGCCTGCGGCGAGGCACTATTGCATGTGTTGTGTCTTGCAGGATTATTACCAGAGCGGGAGGATGCTGCTGAGGTTGTCCCAGGCCCTTGGCAGGATCGTCCTCGCTGGCAGAGAGATGACGCGTCTCTCTGGGTGAGCACCAGTCCCCCTCCGCCACCGTTCACCAGTGTGGAGGGACATGCATAGTGACATGCAGTTGTTGCCTGTAGAATACAAGTCGTCAAACTTCCTGTTTTTCCGGAGTGGTGGTTTTCGAGTGGCATTGCATCCTTGCTGAAGCAAGTGTGACGTTGTTTGGTCACGCCCCCTCACACCACACCCAATGTTTGTTTTCCTCGCATTTTTCTTTCTTCCGTTGATGCACAGCCGTATTCAGTTTGCCATTGCTAAGTTGTGTTATTGTAATTATTACATTATTTGCACCTCCCAGAGAGACTCCTCAAACAAGCACATCATGAAATCAGTTGGACATGTGGTCATTCTTTATATGGGGGGGTCTGGAATCTACAGTCTTTTTTTTGCCAAATTAGCTTATGATTTTCACTCTTGGAAGCATTTCAAGTTTACATTTGGTACATTTAGGCTAATTTGCTAAAGTATGTAGTCAAACAAATAGTGATGTCTATAGATACTCTCCCAATATTTCCAGCTTTTGTATTTTTATTGGTGTTTTTGGCGGTGTTGCCAATATTCTGCCATGACAAATCTGTCCCAAAAAAAAGCTCTAAACGCAAAGCAATGATTATTCCACTTTCAGGAGGCCTCATGGACCATTGGGGCTCAAATGAACATGCATCACTGTACAATGTTGAATGTTATTGTATTCCAGGTTCACGTCTCGCATCGCTGAGCTGATGAAGGTCTTGAAGGAACTGAACCAGGGCAAATATGAGCGCACAATGGTGACCCAGCAGGAGAAAGGTTTGTGTGGACTGGACTAGATGGAGAATGCGACAAAGTTGGTCGTCCTAAATGATATTACCGTGAAATCATATCATGTTTGTTTACTTGCACGCCTCATTAGACCCCGCATCTGCTTCAAAGAAACTGGTGCTGGTTCCCGGCAGCGGCCGGGTCATCAATGCAGACAACATTATCAAGTAAGTCGTGACACCGACAACCCGAGTCGTGACACCGACAAGCAACCAGAGCCCTAACAAAAATGGCCCATAATGTTCCTCTGCAGGTTCAACCATACCCCCCTTGCGACACCCAATGGGGAAATCCTAATCCGGGACCTGACATTTGAGGTTAGTCGCTCTCTTCCTCTTGCCTCGATGTACCAGAGTGGCAGGTTCAGTGGTTGCCATTTTTGTTTTTGGGTGTAGCTTGTCAGCCCTTCATTAAGAGCTGGAGGAGTGTGCAATGTTTTGATACACCAAATGATATTTAAACTGACACCATATGTTCAAGGTTCAAGAAGTTTAATGGTCACATACAGGATATGCAGCGAAATGAAAAAGTGGTGATGCCCAACAGAATGTGCAACAGAACAATACAAATATCACAATTGGAGGGAAAGAATCAAATACCCACACTATTTACAGACTTCACGGCAAAAGGAGCAGCTTTTTTTGGGGAATGAGAAATATGAGCAGATTGGCAAATAAACAGCAAGCAAATACAGAGCAAAAGGCATATAAACACGTAGGCACATCAGCAACAGGGAAATATAAAACAATGTAGTGTCAAGTTATGTGTGTGGGAGTGGGCAGTGGGGGGCCCGAGTGAGTTGGGGTATATGCAGTCATCACTCCATCAACGCTTAATGACCTGTAGCTCTGTTGATCCTGTGGAGAACCATGGCAGTGTGGGCTTCATTACAGAGGGCAGGACCCTCGTTATTGCTACTCGGCAGAAGTGGACGAACCAATCAACAAGTTGCGTAGTGCAAGTTTCTCTCGGCCTACCGTTGAGCTGCGTGGGAAGCAGCAGTATGGGGGGGGGGGCATTTTGATGTATGAATAGATTTTCCGTTCCAGATTCTTGGGAGCCGTATTATACCACCAGGTGTGCATGTGATTAGCTGTGACAAGCTGTTGCTTCTGTTACTTACTGCAGTAGCCCCTGCATGTTCAAAGGCTATGGAAATCAGTGTTGAATCACAGATCGGTCCATGTGTGCCTTGTGAAACAGTCATTTCATCGCAATTTGGTATTTCCTTGGTGCAAAAAAGTAGGTAGATCAACAAATACACCTTGAAGCGAAGGTCGGCCACATCTCTATCGCATATTGATTTGTCTTCATTCAATGTTGCGCAGTCATGCAAATCCACCCAGATGTATGGTGACTGGATCAGACTACCAGCCTGCCCAGTTGACTGGGCACTCCCACGTGTGACATCACAATGACAATTTTAGTCACATGATGTGACTAAACTAAACTTTTGTTTGTATTTCTTCATTTTGAAGGTGATGTCTGGCACCAACGTGTTGGTATGTGGGCCCAACGGCTGTGGCAAGAGCTCCTTATTCAGAGTCCTGGGAGAGGTGAGCATGACCAGAAAAGGTTGCCGTCTGCCTTGTATTGTCCATGCAGAGTAATGCAAGCCTGTGTGTGTTTTCAGCTTTGGCCTCTGTTTGGGGGGGAGCTAACCAAACCTGACAGAGGGAAGCTCTTCTATGTTCCCCAGGTAAAACCGTCTGACCTCCTTTCTCCTCTCATTCTGAAGTTGACAAAAGAAACCCAACACTGATAAGCGTGTGCATGTGTGCGTGTGTGTGTGTGTGTGTGTCGAGCAGAGGCCCTACATGACGCTTGGCTCCCTGAGAGACCAGGTCATCTACCCAGATACGTTCGAATCGCAAAACCGCAAGGGCATCTCTGACCAGGTAGGATCCTACCCACTCACAGTTTTGACTGGGAGTGCCTACTTGTGTGGAAAACTAACTCGTACTTTTGCGTTGCCAAAAATGGAAACCCCTTTGCGATTGCTTGCCATGTTGGTTATATTGTCTGTCTATTGTACATCTACCTTTGAATATATTGAATCTACATCTCGGGAAAATTACTACAAAACTATTTTGGATCAGTTTATTTTGGAACAGTAAAGGATTATTATTATTTTGAAGCCTAGCTAAATCACTGAGTACTTCAACATTGGACATTTGATTAATTTTGCAAGATTTCTTAAATAAATCCTCAGGTGTTGGAGGTAACGTGCTATAAACTTTGTAGTGTGTAGTGTGGTCACCACTCATGTGTTTTGACTGAGTCTCTGTTATGCACAGTTTTTCGAGCAGTGGATGAAGTTAGGTTCAGGTTCTGGATTGTCTGTAGCAAAGCAGCGAGCTCGGGAATCAATGTGACACAAGGCAGTATCACACGGAAGTTTATTCAGATAGATTCAAGATGAATACATCCACAACTCCCAACAATCTCTATTTGAGTGTTTTTACGGTGAATCCTACTGGTGTCAGGGCTCAACACTAACCTTTAACAGTCGTTTGACACCAGATATCAGCTTTTGGTTGCGCAAGATGAAAATATGGTTACCATTTTTGTCACCGACTCATTAAAATGTATGTTGTACATGCTTTTTATTTTGTATCCAGCACTAAGATGCTAGTATACTTTGCCTCACAAGGCTTCACAAATTTTGTTTGTGGTTCAGCTTCATCTGGTCCTTTGTAATCAATTAATTTAATCACAAAATTCTGATTCCAACTGTAGCTGCAATATTTAAATATCACTAATGCAACAAATGTTTTTTTATTTTTTTTTTATTTCTTTCTATTCTATTTTCTGTCTTTTTTAACTTAAAAAAGTGGTGGCCACTGATGGCAACCAAAGGCCAAGAATTAATCGACCATTTCTCAACATGGCTGCCGACCTGGCAACCATTTCTGTGGAGCCCTGTGTGTGTTTTGACAGTAAATCCTTCCTACTGGTCGGCTCGCTATGCAGGTGTTGAAGGAGTACCTGGACAATGTGCAGCTGGGCCACATCCTGGAGCGCGAGGGGGGCTGGGACGCGGTGCAGGACTGGATGGATGTGCTGAGTGGAGGGGAGAAGCAGAGGATGGCGGTGAGCATCCCACACACGGGAACGTCATGTGATGTTTGTCACACACACTGCTCCATGTCTAGTATTTATTCAAATCGTTTGACATTTAGTTTTAATGTCACACATGCAATTTACCCTTGATTGTCCATTTCTTTTGATTACCAAAAGAATCTATGTATATAATGCAATGCTAATGTTTTGGCGTGGAACGTGATTTTGTTTGCCAGATGGCACGGTTGTTCTACCACAAGCCCCAGTTTGCCATCCTGGACGAGTGCACAAGTGCTGTGAGTGTGGACGTAGAGGACTTCATCTATAGCCATTGCCGGACGGTAAGGACAGCTCCTCGTCACTGTATGTGTCTGTGTGTGAGGAAGTAGCCATCGATGTGATCCTTAATGTATAATATAAGCTCAAAAATACCAACAAAATGAGAATAAAAAGTGTATAAGCCTAAAAGAAAAACAATATAGGTTAAAAAAAAAAATGTTTCCAGTTGGCAACACTTGATGGGGATTTCCCTGGTAAGCTAACTTAATATATAAACTGAAAGTTGGGAAGATGTTTGGCTTTAACACATCCCACATGTATTCTTTGAACCAACAGGTTGGCATTACCCTGTTCACTGTGTCACACAGGAAGTCACTCTGGAAGCACCACAAGGTAAGCCGGCCTCGTCAATGGTCAGCCATTTTGACATGTGGAATGAAGGGGTTGAGCTAGGTACCCCCTGTCAATGCCCGATCTAACCCGCGTGTTGTTATGTCTTCAGTACTACCTGCACATGGACGGCAGGGGAAACTACGAATTCAAGCCCATCACAGAGGAAACGGTGGAGTTCGGCTCCTAGTCCAATCCCAACATGTCCTGATGACGATGGTGGGGGAGGGTGAAGAATCCAGTCCACTAATTCAGCGCTTGGAACATAGAACTGTGTCAACCCCCCTTTAGACCCAATCTTCTTTTTAATCAAGTGTAACTCCTTTGTTTTGGTTTGGTTTTTCCACTTATTTAAAAAGAGAAATGTAATCTGTTGAGTAATTTAAGGCCCTTTCAGCGTCTTTGTAGAGATGATGATGACTATAAGAATAGGGGGTTTGGGTGTCTGAATCATGTGCCTGTTAACTGAGCTGGCCAACGGCGGAGCATCGACTTGCATCGGATCGCCACACTGCTGCTCTAACCGAACTATCCCCCAGGGACTGAAGGGGTCCTAACGGGTGCATTTGTATGGCTTTCTTTAATTTAGAACAAATTCAATATTAAAGAGGAGGTCTGAGG
>OMOU01065380.1:0-12106 GCA_900312585.1 Malacocephalus occidentalis | reverse complement strand
AAAATATAGAGGAACTACAAAACTCTGGTTGGTGATTGAAGTCATTACAATTTACAATGTGTCGTTGTGTTCACACACACACACACACACACACACACACAGAAAACCCATTACCATGGACACAAACTCAGACACACCCTGCTACCGTACGTGGGCGTGATACAGCACTGCCTGAACTTGCCTAGAATCCCAGATGCAGCCGGACCAGTGACAGTATTGCCGAGCAACCTTCCCTCCTTAGCATTCAGATCTCACACTCGTTGGGGGGGGCGACTATGAAACGACGAGGTCTGAACCTAACTGCACAAGCACAGCAGTGCAGGCTTTTCATTTGAAACGGCGGCCACTTGTCTCGTGATCGCAAATGCCTTCCAGAAGTTCTTTTTATTTGTGGTATTTACAAAACAATGGTAGGCTTTTTTTGTAGAGCTGAAAAGTGAAAGTGATAAAGATGTGTGTTGAAATTGAAAGCAGCTTCCATTGGCCACGGGGACGTTAAGTGTATTCTGAATCGAAACACGAAAAAATATATGCTGAGATATTGCAGTTAGTGAATAATAGACTACCAAGCTACAATGGTGGCCCGTGTATCGTCATGGTTTCGTTTCACATATTTCACTCTGACAAAGGCATTCTCAACGAGAAAATGTCTGGAATTCGTATCCATTCAACAAGAAATGATTGCGAGAATGTGACCAATGTGACCAAATGTGCGAACGTGACAAAACAATACTAAACTGGTGGTAAAGTGGAACATAATCCCCAGTGTCGCAGCCAGGGCCCTGGACTTTGTAACAACACATATATAACAATAAATAGGCAAGCAAGTGTTGTGCAACATTTACAACCATAGGTGTTTCTACTTTCGTATTTAAGTTATTCACCATGCATTTAATTGCGAGAAAATAGCTGTAGTTACCCCAAGGGTACTCGAACTCCAGGCCAATCAAACAGACACAAAAACTTGGCTGCATCATTTGTCCAGTGGCCATAAACAACTGCAGCTTGTCTGTGTGAAAGGGGACAGCCTTCAGTTCACAGTGTCTTGTGTGTCTTGTGACAGGATCCACCAGCAGTGTGCATGGTGGACCCAGACAGGCAGGGCTACTGGCCCATAAGAAATGAAATGAAACAAAACCATCTGGTCAAAGTGCAGTGACCACTAGCTAAAGTCAACATAAGCGCGCAAGGAGAAACCGATACCGGCGATTTTGTTTTGCCTGTTGACTATTGATTGATTTAAGAGATTGTTTTATCCAAACGCAACTTATAGAAAAATTAAATCCAGTATATTTTGGCTGGGAGGCAGACGTGTACACCATTTGTATGTGTGTTTATGTAGGTCTGTGCACTCATGCTTTTCATACATACTGTACAGACTGTGTGTGAATGTGTATGTGTGTGTGTGTGTGTGTCTGTGTGTGTGTGTATGTGTGTGACCTTACTGCTTCCACCTCCTTGGAGATGGTGGAGTTTTCCTGGACTTTGGCTCGTAACTCATCCCTCTGCTTGTCCACCACGTCCTTCAGCTTCAGCATCACCTCTCTCTCCTGCCGCTGGACACGGTCTAAGAAACACACACACACACACACACACACACACATATACTGTATGTTAGTAACATGCTGTGGCTCCTCATAATCAATCACAAACTGAAAAAAATGGCAACTTTGTAACCTTTTTCCTGCATTCATTGCCTGTTACAAAAAAATGTAAACGCATGTTTCCACAGAAAACACTACATTTTAAAATAAATAAGTTCCTGTTCCTGTAATGGGTTTTATCTATGTCTGTCGGACGACAACAATGTACTGTACTGTATATCTACTGGACTAGTTGTGTCTATACTGGTGCACTGCCATAGCTAATTCCAACTGACCCATAATTAATGTTGTGTGCTAAACATGAGTTTTTCCTACCATGAAATGGGTAATTGTGTTATTTTCTAGAATGGGAGAGACAAAGAAATCGTCATAGAAATGTGTAATAATCAAGTTAAAGCGGTATTAGCCAATCACATGACTCCATGCGCTCAAAAGACAGAAAACAACCTTTCCCACAGAGCTGTAGCATCAGCATGAGGCACGGTATTGCCTCTCGGAAGAATCAGACATACACACTGCATGGCTGTAAACTACCACAGGCAACTGAGAACAGAGCAATACTGGAACATACTGAAAGTATTTGCATCATGATATAGTTTTGTAATAGAATAGTAAGAAATTGAAGACTAAATGTTGTGAATTGATTGAGGTGATTTAAAATAACAAAATAGTCTGTGTTTGTGTGCTACTGTATCAGCACTGTGCAAGCTTACTGTTCCAATGCAGAAGACCCCCCATGTACAGAAAGACAGACTATATACACACTCAACAACCTCGGTATGCTGCAACAACTGCCTTCCTCATCATCACCATGTTCTAAATATGACCATAGCTCTACAACCCATCCCCTTGTTTCCCTCAACACTCATGGCAGGAGACCCATGCGGCCCCAACCTACCCTCCTGAGCATGGCTGCCCTTCAGTCTGCTCTGCAGGCCCTGGTTGTCGTCCTGGAGGCGCTGCACCTGGGCCCGGAGCTCCTCGCACCTCTGCCTCCACTGGTCCTCCTTCTGCTGCAACTCCTGCTCAACAGCATCACACCGGTCAGTAACGCTAGTGATCGGTACACAACATGTCACAGTCTTGTTCTTGCAGAAGGTGTCGTTGGGGTCTGACCGTGGTACGTCTTCGAGCCCTCATCCAAACCCAAACTCTCACTAAGTGAGTGTAACCGGAAGTCGGCCCTTGCGTCTTCCGGTACGTGACATTAAGGTACTGCACACGTTATGTATTGCCATGGTGTGTAATAGTAGTAGCAGCACACAGCCCCTGGATTTGGTGTAACTAAAAGACACGTGTGTGTGTGTGTGTGTGTGTGTGTGCAGCAGTACGGTACACGTCTCCCAACCCACCCGTACTAACTGGGACCCCCCTAACGGGACCCCGTCCTGCCGTGTACTTAAGTGTACGCTTCGCGTCTCTGCTCGATTACAACCCGTTGCCAGGGGATTAAAAGGCTACCATGTTGCTCACCCGTATTTCATTCTGGTTTCCCGTATCGGTGTCCTTCACGCTGCGTCTCTTGTGCTGCTGGAGCTGAAAGGTTTCGAACGCCCTCAGCAGCTCTTCTTCCTTGGCTTTGTACGCGTTGTTGCGGGACGCGAAGCTCTCCAGCAGCTCGAGGACTTTGACCGTTTTGGGCACCAGCCCCAGGGCGCTCTCCTTGCCGTAGCCGTCGATCAGCTTCTCCACGTCGGAGCCGATCAACTTGGCGATTTCATACACATCGTCCACGGTCAGCGCCGAGCACGTTCTCTGGAAAACATCCGCCGTCTTGTTGACGTCTGCGCTCTCCATTGCTCCGTATGGACTTAAAAACAAGCGGCGCAGAGCGCAGCACGGCAAACGTGGAAACCGTCTCTCAAGCTATGCGCGACTTGTTGCTCAGACGCGTCATCGGTGTTTTTCCCCCGAATCATTTCAGCCGAAAGCCATATTCACGAAGCCGTTCATACGAGATGAAACCGATACGTTTCACTTCTTCCGCCACACGCGTCTATTTACTGTACTCGTTACACGGACCGCACTAGCGGTGCTGGTGTGTAGTGCTGATCGTGACAGTCTACCCACACCCCCGACCAATGTGACGCGAGCACGACCAGAGCCATCCCCAGACACGACGCATATAACCCTGTCACGTCGCAACCAACTGATGCAGTAATGATACTTCTCCCTCCCAAATGCAACTTATTTTTTTACAAAACACACGACACGTAATAAACAACTTAATAAAACTGTTTTATTTCAACCACAATGTCATACAGTGTACATACAGTATAACATAGTAAGATGCTGTTTGGTACAGTCGTTTGTATAAAAATGATTTTCAATAGCAATTCAACATTTGAATGATGCTGGGCACGATACCTTTGTTCAACAGAAATTGAATTCACTCTTGACTACTGCACGAGAACACTACAAATAAATGCATATATGGAGACAGTTGGACAAAAAAGTCATGGGGGGGTTCCTGGGACTGGCAATACTCATTAGAAAACATCCAAAAAATGTGTACATAAAACGTTCGCCGTCCAGGGTTTCACATTACCTGGCCAGAGGAAATATGACGCCACCTGCACGGGGACTGGCTCTACACGCTTCAGGCAGAAGTATCTACAAAGAGCTTTGAGATCAGGCTGGCTGGCCGGGCCGCCCCACAATCTCTCAGCCGTACATGTCTTCCCGGTCCGCGTTGTAGATCTCGCCCTCCTGCAGCGAGGCGAAGTTGAGGAAGTGCGAGGGCCTGTGCACCTCGTGGTAGAACTCCTTGGGGTTGGACAGCTGCAGGTCATACTTCATGTTGGGGTCGTGGCGCACGCCTGCGGCAAAAGAGGAGGTTTAGAGTGGAGGCAGAGCAGCGGCATGTTTGGAACGATCGGTCAAGTTTAAATCTATACACCATTGATCGACCCTCAACAGTGAAACAATCGATCTGTTCAACACAATTAACTTTTTGCCCACAGGCGAGCCAAAGTTAAAATGTTACCAGCCACTCAATAGATTAACATTGCTAACATTGCTTTATTGGCTGGTGAGTGAAGCTAATCTAGGAGGCACTTTAATATTTGACCAGCATTTGGCTGGTGTCAATCTAGTGCCCTGCCAGTAGAAAAACAGACACATTCTCTATGTCACACACAGGAGCATATTTGATTCATATTTCCCTGAGAAAGTAAAGGAATGACTCTGTTGCTCACCCATGAAGTTGTAGTTCCATGAGACCTGTCCGGGCACCATGAAGAAGCCCAGGAAGCGGTCAGAGAGCAGCATCTGCACCCTCTCGTAGTGGGAGGGCAGGTAGCCCTTGGGATTGTTGCCCTTGTCCGTGTTCTGCCGACCCCACTCGTAACCGCTGGGCGTCAGCTTGTAGGCGGTCAGCGTGCAGGAGCCAGGAGTGAAGCTGATGGAAAATAATATAAACCATAAGCATAACATGTGGCCCCAGAACATTAACATACACATTTAAAGTGTATTGTTGCAGATACCCGCCCATTTCTGATTGCTCTAATTAAATGTCAAGTGAGAGACGCAGGAGAGAAGAGAACGTGCGGGGGTGGGCTCCTACCTGCAGGTGATGATGATCGTCTTCTCTCCATCCCAGGATGGGTTGTCAGCCATGACCTTGGCGTGGGTGGTGACGTCCTGGGGGGACAGCTGAGGAGACTCATTGGGCTGCGTGTGGATCCACCCGAGAGGCTCCATCTCCTGGTGGGTGGAGATAGGGCAGAGCGGTGAGAAAACTTGAAGCGCAACAACAAGCAATCTCCTTGGTCCTGATGATGAATAACGAGGCAGAAGGAGAAAGCGTTTACCTTGAGGTACTCGTGTCCCGGAAGCTGGTTGGGCAGGTGGACGGTTTGGTGGGTCCCCCACTGGGGCACCATGACGATGCAGCGGATCTCCTTCACCTGGGGGTTGTCAGGGGGACTGGTGCCGTAGAGGTAGCCAGCAATCTGCAAGGATAAACCAAAACAAAAGTTAATATAAAAACACACCTTGTATAGCCGAGTTACACACATTTCTCCATGGATGACTGTCCTGGGCCCTCACAAAGCCGCCATGCGTACCTGTGCCCGCAGGTCGGAGATGCAGATGAACTTTTTCAGGACGTTCTTGGGCAGGATGTAGGTGTAGCCCGTCTCCTTGATGTCATCAGAAGACACATAGATGTGGTTGGTCCGCAGATGGAGGTTGGCCGCAGATATAGCCCTGAGGTTCGGGGAGAGGAAACGGATCAATCAACATGAGAAAACCCACAAGGACAAAAATCACTTCAATCCGTTCACTTGCTGTTAACGTTTTTAATAGCGCAAGTTTCAGAATGTGGGAAAATGTCTCCAGCTTACCTGACCCTCCATTCGGTCTTGGAGGAGAACGTCTGCGTCTCGTAGTTGGAGGTGGTGGAGGTGATGATCTCGTCACCGTGCTTGTTAACTGTGCGCGTCTGGGTGGCGGTGAGCTGTGACTGCTCCTTGGTCTGCTTCTCGATCTCGGCGATCTGCTGACGCTGCTGGGAGGGAGCGGAGATCTCCATGCCCAGGATTATGTCTCGGATCTCAGACTGGGTGAGGGAGGCCACGTTCACGCTGGGGTGGGGGTGAGTGGAGTGGAGAGGTGGCGTTATTCAAGAAAACATGACAAGATACGATCAGAGAATCATGAAACGCATTCTAACGGGAATTGATGACATCTTACCATTACAAAGTGATTTACAGATAGCTCATGACATGATGATTTGTTTGTGCAAATGACAAATGATGACTTATAGACAGTAAATCCCTGCTGTATGATTACAGGGATAGAAGGTACGCCTGAAGAACAATTACATAATTATAGAATCATCATAAATCTTTCTCTCACTATTAATGTCACAAGCATATTTTCCATCCTCATTTGGTTATTCCATTTTGCCATCTGTGCGTTTTAAACTGGCAGAAACCTGCAGGACTACACCCCATGTTTTATGTTGACACAGCAAGGCAGTGTTCAAATAGAGAGCAAGTACACGCAAGTTCTTGCGCTTGAGAAACTGCCTCGGTAATTGTCAGACTTGACTGACAATTAACACAAGACCATTTCATATTATCAGAAATTGGGCAAAAGTTTCATACATCTCTACATCTCTATGCATATCCATCCATGCATCCATGCATGAGCACACTCACTTGTTCTTCTTGCCATAGTCGGCCAGGATCAGATCTTTAAGCTGCACCTCCACCTTGATCCATTCCTCATCGGTGAGGGTGGGCCAGATGTGGTGGGGCTCGGTGATGGTGGTCTTGTCTGGTTTCAGGATCACCTTGGCCCGGTCATTGTTGACGTGCAGCGCCCTCAGGATCAAGATCAGACGAGAGAAGGCCTAGAGACGCACAACACACAAAAGAAACACTAGTTACACAGAGGATGAGTCAATATGCTCCCATAACTATAGTCTCTGGCCCAGAGCAGTTTGCTGGGCAACCAGTTTTTCCCCCTCAATGAAATAACTGCCATACACACACACAGTAACACTAGGATTCAGGTCTAAAGCGCAGGCGAGTGACTGACTGTGTAGGAGGAGATGGTCTTCAGCCAGTCATCGTAGAGGTTGAACAGAACCATCTGGGGCTCGGTGGCCTTCAGGATCAGGTCTCCAAACTTCTCCACCTTCAGACAGGCCTGGAAGGGCAGCTGGAGCTCAGAGCCTTTGATGACGATGTTGGGGAAGTCCAGCAAGTGGACCTGCGTGGGGGAGGAAGAAGGCATCATTACAAGAGGTATTGATATAAGCTCATTAAAAAAAAAACTTAGTGCTCAAGCAGCTTTTCCCATCTCACCTCAAGAGGGTCCAACATGCCCTTCCTGGTCACAATGATCTGCTTGGGCTGCTCCTCAACAGGGAGGGAGCGAATCAGGGCAGCAACTTCCTCAGCAGTCTTCCATTTAGCCAGCTACATGGGCACAGGGAGAACAACATACTGGGATCAGGCAGCGATAGCTACACGGTTCTTTGGGATGTAACATGCGTGAAAGCAGTTTGTTTTTAAGATGTACAGTTTTTTGCCAGTAGATAGAAAATGCTCGAATCGATCAATGAACAGCTAACGACAGTACACTTGTATATAACTAGACTAGTTATAAAGCTGCTAAAAGATGACGGCTGTACCTGTCCCAGACGTTTCTGGCCGGCCCACACAGACGTGTGGATGATCTTGAGGAAGAGCTGGCCAGTCCTGGGGTTGAAGATGAAGATGGCGCCGTTGATGGGCTTGGTGGTCAAGTTACCCTCAAAGGTCTGAAAGGGAAGCATGAAGACTTGCATGACGATGAACAAACGAGTTGATTGCGCTTTGGGCGGCCAGTTCTTCAAGAACCCTCCAACAACCTCTGAAACTCGACCGCTCCAGAAGGCCTCTGATTGAACTGCACCAGGCCGAGCGCTCCCAGCTCACCTTGTGGATGGTGACACGGTAGACGTTGGTGTCGTCCACGAACCAGATGATCTGGTTGGAGAAGAGCTCTCCGTAGTTCTGCGAGGAGAGGTAGGGCTCGGTGGGCTCGGAAGAGTACAGCTGCAGACCCTTGCGGATGCGCTCCCGAAGCACGTACAGAGCGGGGTTGGCCTTCATGATCTTGGCCATGGCCTGCTGGATCAGAGGCTTGCCCCCGGGGAACCAGTTACCGTAGGCGCTGTGAGGGGAGGGAGGGAACACGGGTGTTAGGGCCAACATGTGGAGATTGGAGACAAATTACTCTGGAAAGTATTTACAAACATTTGCATCTTTCCAGTTCTTTCTTTTTGATTAAACTACGTATGTGAAAGACTACACATTTTAAAAGTTTCCTTTATAATCTGTATGGGTACACACTAGCCACGAGCACCAACCTGTGGAGGTTGTAGGCCAGGTCGAGGGCAATGAGCACCCCGGTGGGGGAGGGGTAGATACTCATGTTGTCTGTGGTGTAGTCCAGGAACTTGGCCCTGGCATAGCGCTCGATGTCATGGGAGTCGTAGTCTCCCCAGCGCAGCTGGATGTCAATCCAGTACTTCTGGGTGGTTGTGCTGTCCATAACGTCCCTAAGGAAACACAGACAGATACAAGTCAATAAAATGACACATTTATGGGGGCATTTGATTATCTTTGGAACCAACAACCCAAAAAATGCATGATGATAATGACAAAGACGTACTTTGAGTCTGCGAGCAGCGAGGGCCTGGAGACATTCCACTTGTAGGAGGCGAAGAGGAGGATGTCAGCGCAGGAAGAGTTCATCTTGTAGGACTTCCTGGGATGGATGGTTTCCTTCTGCACCGTCTCGATCTCCAGGGCGTCCAACTCCTGGTCGAACACCTGACAGAGATCCATGACCACACTCTCGTGGATCTTCTGCCACAAGTGAGCCCTGAAGATCTGAATGAGGGAGATCTTAAGGGTGGGGATCTTGCCGTGCATGAAGATGCCGGTCAGGTCAAGCTGCACCTGGAAGCCCACGTACACCTGGAGGAGAGGCACACAAGGAAAAGATCAAACCAATGCTTTATTATTTAAAGGACCCACGTTTGACCCCCAGGTGTGAGTGTGATTATCTATTACAAGCAGTCTTTTAATGGTCATGCGAATACCAAGTGGCACCACAAGTGGGAGTGTCAACCCAGATGTATGATGGACAGATAAAAAAAGAAAAACCTGTTTGTACTGGCTGGTGGACTGATCTAGAATAAGGACTCTCTAACCTGCCACCATAGCCAAGTCAATCACACTGCGATTTGAAACACTGGTTGCCCTTACATTGGCTCTGTTGATGGTGGGTGACCACCAGAGAGTGAAGCGACGGTTGGGGATCTGGTTGAGACCAGACCTCTGGGCATTGGTCAGCTTCTTCCACTTCATGGACTCCTCGAAACCGCTGGCCTTCTCCCTAAAAACCCCAACACAAGAGGCCGTTAGAGCCAAGACTGGTCATTACTATAGCCATGTGCACTGAGCTGCCCGGGCCCATTCTCACCAGAAGAGACCCTCCCAGGTGGGGAAGTAAGTGCCTTTGAACAGGGTGTGCTCCAGGATGCCCTCCACACCACCCAGGGCCTGGATCATGTCTGTGCGGTAGTTGTTCAGGTTCCACAGCTTGCCGTCGTGCCTTTGGTGGGTCCACCAGAAGGGGTTCTGCTTCAGCACCTGCGCATGCAAAAACAGTAGTGTTGTAAGTGAACGGCAACAAAAATGCCTATACGTCTACTGAAGGGACCATTATTACACGTCACTGTAGAGCTGAAGGACATAAAAAATATGAAAGAACTACATTTTACAAATGTATAACAATATGGCAAACAAGTTCAACTTTGTGATGCAGGACTTTGGTGTGCTTCTGACCTGGTACTGTTTGAAGTCGGTCCTGACCCTCCAGCCCTTGTCGTAGGCCAGCGTGTGTCTGTCCTTCTGGAACAGAGTGTTGATGCGGGGGATGCCCCTATCCCAGGAGTCCTCCAAGTCCTCCAGGGTCAAACGCCTGAGACACGAGAGATGCACAACTATTAGACTTCATAGAACCAGCTTTTAACAGTCAAACGCTTAAAATCCTGTAATATTTAGCGAACAATGAACCCCACCTGTATTAAAGCAATAAAAATTGATTTGCCACCTTTCAAAACACCCAGTAAATGCTACATTGCCCATCACCAAACACCTCCCAGAAGGATACATGAAGAGGTTAATGTAGTTAATAAACACATCACATATGCACTGAAGGAGTGTGTAGGAAGCCACTTGCCTGTTCTGGGCGATGGCCTCCTGCCTCTTGAGGGCGTACTCGGCCCACACCCTCTGGGAGTCGATGAACTCACTCTCCCAGGGCTGAATGTAGCGGTACAGATTGGGGATCAGTTGGTCCTCCTCGTGGCTCATGCCAGAGCGGAAATGAGTGATGCCCACGTCCGTCTGCTTGGACCACCTGGTGGTGAAGGGATTAGCAACATAAGAATTCAAGTTTATTTCAAAGACAACACAAATTAGGTTTACAAGTCACTTCTTTCCTTTTTTTTTTTTTTTTGAGGTGTGGCTCAGGTCACTATCAAACGACCAGTCAGGGGGCTGCAGCCCTCGTGGTTGTCAGCGAAAACCCAGCCTGCTCACTGTGGCACACATCCGACACCCAAGCACCCATAGACCAGTGCTGGGTTTTAACAGCGTGCGGGCGGACATGCGTATACGATTTTTCCCCTCGATGTTTAAAAATGAGAATGGATGAAGCCCATTTCATATTTCAGATTCTGTTAATCGATATGGGAGGCAAACCAATGAGGACTATGGATGATCTTTATACGTCCACTCATACATCGGTCTGGGCTTACCGCAGATCGGACTGGGGGATGAGCACGTGGCCCATGGACAACATGCCCAGGCCGCCCAGCTCCTTGGGGGTGTAGAAGACCACCGGGGGGAAGCGACTGGGCATCTTGGAGTTCAGGCCGATCTTGATACGGGTCTGGATCTTGTTCTCGCACTTGACCAGCAAGTCCAGCAGCTCCTGGGTGTTGACCACCGCCTCACGGAAGTACGTCATCAGACCGATCAGAGCCGTGTTCCACTTGTTCACAATCTAGGAGGGAAAGAATTTGAGATGTTTGTTTTTTTTTTATATATACCAATTTCGACCTCAAAGCAATCATTACAATGGAAAACAGGACGTGCGTGGAAGTACAGATTCTTGGATTAGTTTGTGTTTGGCTGGTAGTTTGCGTTGAGTAAGGCGAGGACGCTCACCTTGGTGAAGGTGGTGGATCCAGAGGCCATGAGGATCTGGCGCACTCTGTTGTGGAAGCGTTGCATGGACTCGTCGTCCACGCGCAGGAAACACTGCGCCGTTCTCTCTTTGGTCACCTGCACACGGGGATCCATGCAATGACGGGGACGCAGCGCAAGAGAGGGACAAGAGGTCAAGCCTTTTTGTCCTAACCGGTGCTTAGAAAGAGTCGTTTAGGCATAATGGTGGCTTTTAATGACGGACCTCATTCTGCAGATTCCAGACGCCGTCCTTGTGCGTGAACTCCTCGTAGCTGGTGCGGCACTTGGGCAGAATGCGGCACTCAAAGCCACACATGTTGAAGAGCAGGTTGGGGTTGTCCTTGCTGTACACCGACACAAAGCTGTTCTCCCACTGCACTGTGGTCACGGAGCGCGGCAGGCGGTTCTTGATGTCCCAGAAGACAGCACGGCCACTGAGGGAGTTGGAGGAGATGCCCAGAACATATGAGAACTAGAAATAATGTAACTTGATAAACACGACCCAAGTTTTGTTGTTTTTTGGTCATTCCAAACTCTCCATCCTGACCAACATATTTTCTGAAAAGGTCTGTCTTAGGTCCGTCAACAGATGGGAGTGTGGGCTCACAGGTTGACGTCGTGCTTCATCAGCCTCATGCGGGCGTCACGGGGCCAGCACTTCTTGTTGTTGTAGCCCACGATGTTCTCGTTGTTGGGATCCGGATGCTCAGTCAGGTACCTCTGGATCAGATCTCTGGCCTC
>OMOU01065376.1:0-11427 GCA_900312585.1 Malacocephalus occidentalis | reverse complement strand
ACATATTACTTCATATCCATAAATATGTATGCATTTGTACAAATCATTGGACATTCATTACATTTACAAGACAAACTTTTACAAGACTTTTACAAGTTAATGGGTTATGTTATGTTAGAGGGTGCATGTGTGTGAGTGTGTGTGTGTGTGTGTGTGTGTGAGAAGGTGAATGTAAACATAACTTGTAGAGTACAATGAGGTGTATAAATATATATGGCTTTTTTGTGTGCATGCGCACACATCTGCATCCATATGCCGTGTTTGTGTGCACGTGTGTGTGTGTATGTGTATGTAGTGATCCTGGATGAGATCCAGAGGACGTTGTGCCGGCCCAGGGAGGTGTGTGTGGAGGTGTCCAAGGAGTTCCCAGAATCCACCAGCCGCCAGTACCTTCCGCGCTGCGTGGCCTTGCACCGCTGCGGAGGCTGCTGCTACCACGAGGGGGTGCACTGCACCAACACCTCCCACACTCTGATCAACAAGACGGTAAGACCCGGAGCCCAAAAGCCAACCCCAAACCTAAAACAAAACCATGAAACCAAAACCCAGAGACTAACAGGAAACCCTCACCCTACCATCAAACCCTTACACCAAAAACCAAACCCTAAAATATAGCCCCATGAAGAATCCTTAACATCTAACCCTCACGCCACAACCTAACCTTAAAATATAGCCATAAGCCATAAGGAAATGTAAAACCTTGCCCCAAGATGAATACTAACCATCTCTAGGTAAGGCAAGGCAAGTTTATTTATATTGACAGACACTTTTATCCAAAGTGACTTACAAAGAGTACATTTGTTGCAGGAGACAGTAATATATCACCGTGGTACACAAAGATGAGAATAGAGCAGGTTTCAAGCATTCATAGTTGCAAAGTTAATAGAACGAGTTTCAGAATTGCTAGGTTGCCTGTATAGTAGCTGAGATAAGAGCTGACGTGCCATTCTGAGTGAATGACCAACATCTAAGAACATACAATATGCTAAACAATGCTAAGTACTATTAATAATGCCAAGACATCTCTTGTGAAGCTGGTGAGCGACTCTGCCATTCTGAAGTCAGCTGGGAGCTCATTCCCCTACTGTGGTGCCAGAACAGAGAAGAGTTGGGACTTGGCAGAGCGATGTTTGCCTGTTCTTAGTGAAGGTGGTACCAGATGTCTAGCCGAAGTTGAGCGGAGCACTCGAGCTGGGGTGTGGGCTCTGACTAATATATGGAGGTAGGTAGGGGCAGTTCCACTGACAGCCTTGTAGGCCAGTACCAGTGTCCAACCAATTTTGGTAAGTTGAAAAGCAGGCGCGTTCTGGATGCGTTGTGAGGGTTTGATGGCGGAGGCAGGGAGTCCAACCAGGAGAGAGTTGCAGTAGTCGACGTGCGAGATGACGAGAGCTTGGACCAAGATCTGTGCTACTTAACGTGTGAGGAAGGGCCAGATCCTGCGGATGTTGTAGAGAGGAATTCTAAAAGATCATAGGCGTTGCAAAACAGCTGGCACCATATGTAGCACCATTCAACACTAGGCCATTCATTGTGCTTTACAAAAGGAAAGCAGAAAGGGGAAATGTAAAATACTATTTTAAAAAACTATGTAAAATAAAATAGAAAATAAAAACAGTGTCAAATGTTAAATAAAATATAATTCCCCATAATATACAAGTTAGAGTTACAAGCTAGTACTAATCATCTCTAGGTAATGCTAGTACTAATCATCTCTAGGTAGTGCTAGTACTAACCATCTCAAGGTCAAAGTCCAAAGCATTGTCTCCAAGGGGAAATTGGTTTGCCGTTGAGGTCACATACAGTACAAACATAAAAAGCACCAAGAACAACCAATATCAGGACAGGGTTAAAGAGTGGGTCAATAAATACAAAATAAAGCGCCATCTGCTGCTTAACATGTGTATTGCAGCTGGGATAAAAGAACCCTTATATCTTTTAGTTCCCATCAAAGACACCTTAAACCTCCGACCTGAGGGTAACAGTAAGTCTGTCTGGAGGAGGGGTGATCTTGGCACTCGGGGAGGGAAGTAGCCTTCCCAAACACCTGCCAATTGTACAGGTCTATAGGCTGAGATTGGCCCCTCCCCGAGACCTTACTGACCAAGCAGCAATACAGAACATTATGACTCAACATGAGGTGAATCATAACTTAAATGACGTTTAGTGGAGACGCTAAACAAACGTTAGTTGTAACTGTTTGTTGGAACTTCAAAATTCAATTTGTTATTGATGATGATGCCCAAGTATTTCTAGTTGTCCACCAAGTTGATACCAGCATCATTAATGGTGGTTGGCAAAGGACTGGGAGAGGTCTTCCTAAAAGTGATTATCATGCCTTTACTCTTGGATGCATTTAACTGGAGGAAGGAGTCCTTACACCAGCAGACAGCAGCCATCGACTACAGGCCCATACTGATTCTCCTTTCCTTCACAGAATCATCAGCAAATTTGATGTGTGGTTGTTACGGCAGTTATTGTTATATAGGATGTAAAGTGGTAAAGAGAGACCTTGAGCAGCCTTGACGAGAACCAGTGGAAGACTAGAGCTGATTAGAAAAGCTCTCACACACTGGGATCTGTCAGTGAGGAAGTCCAATATCCAGCAATCTAGGTTAACATCCAGTTTAAAAATGTTGCTTTTCTGCTAATCCCAAAGACCACTTGTTTAATGAGCTTCTCTAAAGCCTACATCATTATTGAGGTCAGCGCTACTGGCCTGAAATCATGTAATGTTGCAGGGGATTTTGTCTTCTCCACAATTTAGGAACCCTGTTGTTGAAAAGAAAACATACAAATAAAATGAAAGATGCTGCATGACCGTCCAGCACAGGCTTTGAGAACCTGGCCACAGATATTATTGGGCCCAGGACTTAAGTTACATGTTTCTGTCCTCTAGTTGGTGGAGCTTTCTCCTCTGATGGAGCGAATGGTTGTCACGGTGACGTTTGTCAACCACACTTCTTGTGACTGTGTGACCAAGCAGCCACTGCGCACCATCATCCGCCGGGACGCTGCCCACCCACCGTGAGTGTGTGTGTTTACCAGTATGTGCTGTTGAATATTGAATGGTGAACACGATCCTGTGTGTAATGGGCATTCATAGTGTGTGTGTGTGTGTGTGTGTGTGTGTGTGTGTGTGTGTGGACAGGTGCCCCCCGCCCCAGGTTCCCTGTTCTCCAGGACTATTATGGGATGCCGAAAGTTGTGAGTGCGTCTCTGAAGACATCAGCTACCCTGGCCGAGAACTGGGTATGTGTGTGTATAAAGTGCGTGTGTGAGTGTGTGTGTTTGTGTAGTTTGCATCTAGAGTATGTTTGTGTGTGTATATGATTATTCTGCTCCTGTGGCGGTCCCAGGAGTTCTGAACTCAGGCCTGCTGGCTCTGTGTGGACCCAACCGGGTCCTGGATGACTCCAGCTGTGAGTGTGTGTGTCGCAACGGTTTGACGGAGAGCAGCTGTGAGGCGGGCTGGAGGCTGGACCCCGAGACCTGTGAGTCTGGAAACCCTGCTCGAACGACCCTTTAGAACCCAGTTGGAAATCATGAGCAACTGCTAGAACCACCCTTTAACTATGATTAGCCCTGCTAGAACCACCCTTTAACTATGATTAGCCCTGCTAGAACCACCCTTTAACTATGATTAGCCCTGCTAGAACCACCCTTTAACTATGATTAGCCCTGCTAGAACCACCCTTTAACTATGATTAGCCCTGCTAGAACCACCCTTTAACTATGATTAGCCCTGCTAGAACCACCCTTTAACTATGATTAGCCCTGCTAGAACCACCCTTTAACTATGATTAGCCCTGCTAGAACCACCCTTTAACTATGATTAGCCCTGCTAGAACCACCCTTTAACTATGATTAGCCCTGCTAGAACCACCCTTTAACTATGATTAGCCCTGCTAGAAACACCATTCCGCTGGGCATCATCACTTTTTAATCTCACTGCACATCCTGTATGTGTATGTGACAATTTCTTGGAGCTTGAGAACCCAGTTCGAACCATGATTAACCCTGCTGGAACCACCCTTTAGAACCATGATTACCCCTGCTAGAACCACCCTTTAGAACCATGATTAACCCTGCTAGAACCACACTTTAGAACCCTATTAGAACCATAATTAACCCTGCAAGAACCACCCTGATATAACCATGATTAACCCTACTAGAACCACCCTCTGTGTGTATGTGTGTGAGTCCAGGTGAGTGCCAATGTGAGCAGGTTGAGGGGCGGGGTTGTCCGTCTGGACAACGCTGGGAGGCGGAGCTATGTGGGTGTGTCTGCGCTTCCCATTGTCCTGGCAACCAGCCGCTCAACCCGGACAACTGTCTCTGTCAGTGTAGAGAGAGTCCCCAGAGCTGTCTGCGGCAGGGCAGAAGGTTCAACAGACACACCTGCAGGTAACGCATACACACACCTGCACGTATATGTAGGTATGACTGACTGTACTGTAATAAAGGACAGACTGTAACCAGTGCTCCAAGTGGGCTGCTATGCAGCAGTACCGGCACTTCTACATTTTACTCTTCGGACTGGCATTTCTCACAAGCTGGCGGTACTCTTTTCTGCCCTCTCAATGTCAGGCTTTACATCTTTTCCTACATAAACTACATTACCCAGGGGGCACTACTTGACGCTCACTAGTTCCCGTCATAAGGTCTTTGTTCTACATAATGCTCGACTAGTAGTGAGTCAATTTCAGGCAGCACACGGTCTACCATTTTTCCACTGCACAGTGCCTAGTACTCGACTTGCTTTACAGCGTTTCCACCAAGCAAAAACTGGTGCCTGGTCCTTTTTTAGTACCCGCTCCGTCGAGGCAAACAGGGTTGCCTAAATAACACGTTAATGTTGATTGAGCCACACGCATGTATATATATCATCATAATATATTATGTCCCCCTCATCTGAACTGCCATTCACTATATTTTTTATTGATTAACTAGTCATTCGAATTGAATGGATGGAGCATCATCTGACGAGGTTCAATCTTTCGTCATTTTTTACCATCGTGAATCTTATCGAAAATGCTGTACCTTGTAACCTTTATTAACTTGGTAAATGGTTGAGGTGATTGTATGTCTCTACATCCTGCTCTACGGATGGGGTACTGCAGGGGTACTAGACCTGTAGTGGAAAAGGATCAGGTACTAGTCGAGTCGAGCCGTGCAAAAGCTGCATAAGTAACATACTTGAATGTAACGTTCATGCCAATGTTGGCCTGGCTCCAAAAGGGCACAAAGAGTGTACGTAACTCCACATACTGTAAATAGAGAATAATTACATTTTTTCACCTTACATTCTACAGAAATAGTAGAATGTAAGACTTATGATTTGCTGTTACCGACCGATACACACATGTATACATACGTGAGTACCGGCACTTTTCTTCCCCCCACTTCAAGCACTTACTGTAACTGTGATAAAGGAGACTGCAGGTGTGATGGACAGACAAGAGATGAGGTTAAAATAAACTGTCTCCTCTTTCCCCAGTTGCTATCGGTTACCATGCAGGAAGTCAAAGCCTGAATGTCAGCCAGGGTTCTACTACAGTCCACAGGTGTGCCAGTGCATCCCTGCCTACATGAGGCCAGCCTGGAATTGAGAAATCAGACCAGCACTGTGTCGAACTGACCGATCACTGGTCAACACGTGTGGAACTGACCGACCACAGACTAGCACAGCGTGGAACTGACCAACCACAGACCAGCAGAGCGGGACTTACCAATCACAGACCAGCACAGCGTGGACCTGCGTTGGATTCAGACAAATGGAAGATTCTCATGGGACTCTCATGGGAGCGACTGTGGTGAGGTTTGAACTGGAACAACTCCTGGTTCTGTAGCACACGGGGGAGAACATTTAGAATTACAACCATGTGGGATGTATTCACATCTTGGTGTTGCAACTGTGTATTGGCCAAAAGGAACGAGTTCCTGACAGTACAACTCCCCCTCTCATTGCGCTTCAGCTTATTTATGTATGCTATATATTTTTGTATTTTATCTAGGTGATGCATCTCTTCAGAATATGGACAACCAGCATCATCATCTCCAAGTCCTGTTATCATATAGGCATACTATTACACATACATAGTACTATAACAAAATAGTTGTGCTGCTTCAGTGCTTTTCAAGCCATTCATGTCTTTAAAAGTTTCCATTCTTTCAAATGGTGAAGTATTCAGGCCTTCGGAATGTGTGAAGCTTTAAAAGGCGAAGGTCTTGAAGAGATGTAGGTACTAATCAAAGACAAACAGCCTTTAATCCATTGACTTTCCATAGCATACCAGGATAAAGAATATTTACATAGAATGTTTCTGCATTTTACACTGAAGTACTTTGCATTAAATGTTTAAAAACACTCAATTCAATTCCATTTTAAATCATGTTGAGTTAATTGTGTTGACATATTTATTTGTATTTATTTGAGAGGGAGTGTGTACTGCTTCTTGGCTGTGCCAGAGTTAGCTATAAGCTAATTTGCATCTGCAGTCCCTGGGCAGGAAACAGAATCTGTTCGCGATATAATAGTAATTTGTTTTCTGTCTTTCAATGAGTTCTTGAACATGTGCTCAAATTGTTACTAACCTACTGGAACCTACTGACATTTTGCATTTTAAAGAGAATTAACCCCTTGTTGTTTGCAGGTTGTATTTTTTAACAAAGCTAAAATCGTTTTGGACAGAAGCAGCAGCAGTGAAAATGTTGTGGCAGAATTTTCTTTCCATATTTTATGCTCCTCCACCCACACGGTGGTGAACATCACGTCCGGTCATTCTCATGCGTTGTCTTCCCAAAATGTAAGAAAGAAGTGTACACAAGGGTAGCAATTGGTGAATTAAGAATATAAATCGCACTTCAAGAAAATAGCTACATATTTTAACATACCTCGAAATAACACATACCATACAATTATACTTAGAGAAAATACAACTACTTTGAGATAACACTTTATCGGACAGTGGAAAGTCATCTTTTTCTGGAAAATTGGTAACCACTCCTCAATAGAAAAAAATACATTTTGAAGGTGGCATATGGTTTTTAATTCAGCAGAAATGCTGAATGTTTTATTATTTTGATTCAACAGTGTTATAAAATCCCCAACCTGACACCCATATACAATACACCCTTACAGTGCATCTGGAAAGTATTCACAGCGCTCCACTTTTTCCACATTTAGTTATGTTACAGCCTTATTCCAAAATGGATTACATTCATTTTCTTCCTCAAAATTCTACACACAATACCCCATAATGACAACGTGAAAAGGTGTTTTTTTTTAAACCAAATGTATTAAAAATAAAAAACTAATACAGAAGTATTGACAGCCTTTGCCATGAAGCTCAAAATTGTGCTCAGGTGCATCCTGTTTCCACTCATGCTTCAGATGTTTCTACAGCTCAATTGGAGTCCACCTGTGGTAAATTCAGTTGATTGGACATGATTTGGAAAGGCACACACCTGTCTTTATAAGGTCCCACAGTTGACAGTGCATGTGAGAGCACAAACCAAGTATGAAATCAAAGGAATTACAGTGGCCTCCATCATCCGTAAATGGAAGAAGTTCGGAGCCAGCAGGACTCTTCCTAGAGCTGGCCGGCCGTCTAAACTGAGCAATCGGGGGAGAAGGGCCTTAGTCAGGATGGTGGCAGCATCATGCTGTGGGGATGTTTTTCAGCGGCAGGAACTGGGAGACGAGTCAGGATAGTGGGAAAGATGAATGCAGCAATGTACAGAGACATCCTGGATGAAAACCTGCTCCAGAGCGCTCTTGACCTCAGACTGGGGCGACGGTTCATCTTTCAGCAGGACAATGACCCTAAGCACACAGCCAAGATATCAAAGGAGTGGCTTCAAGACAACTCCTTGAGTGGCCCAGCCAGAGCCCAGACTTGAATCCGATTGAACATCTCTGGAGAGATCTGAAAATGGCTGTGCACCGACGCTTCCCATCCAACCTGATGGAGCTTGAGAGGTGCTGCAAAGAGGAAGGGGCGAAACTGCCCAAAGATAGGTGTGCCAAGCTTGTGGCATCATATTCAAAAAGACTTGAGGCTGTAATTGCTGCCAAATGTGCATCAACAAAGTATTGAGCAAAGGCTGTGAATACTTATGTACATGTGATTTCTTAGTTTTGTATTTTTCATAAATGTGCACACATTTAAAAAAAAATGTTTTGCATGTTGTCATTATGGGGTATTGTGTATAGAATTTTGAGGAAAAAAATGAATCTAATCATTTGTGGAACATAACAAAATGTGGAAAAAGTGAAACGCTGTGAATACTTTCCGGATGCACTGTATATTTCACTGGTTCCACAATATTAAAGTGTCTCTTATAGTAAGCCTTTCGCCTCCAAGCACTGGAAAGTGGACCTTGCTTTTTTAACTGGTTTTGTCTCACAGAGTGCACTGGATAGCTTTTCAACAAGTGACTGGTCAAACTGGCATCCATTGTGGTTTTGTAAGTCTGTTGAGTAATCGGCAGAGAAAGAGAACCAAATAGTTTAACTCCTGCAAAGCTCACCTATCGCTGCATTCCACACAAGAAAGATGTTTTTTAACATAAGGAGGACTGAAGCAAGTTTAAGCTCAATATCATTCTCCAAGCTTTTCGAATTTCCATTGTCAAAAGCAGAATTTTAATCAACATTGCTCTCAATACTTTCTCCATCTAAAATATCGCAACACTGGCTTAAAGATATGCACTGTACCAGAGAGTTTTCTGTATTCATGACTTTTGAAGTTCAACATATATGAAGTTCTCATATATGTTGGTTGTATATTCACAGTTTTGGAAGACACGTGTTACAGTCTCCTTAGTTGTAAGATACTGATATATGTGTTGAAAATGTTCCCTTTCTGTGGAGAGTTGATTATGACCACAAATATGGCATGTGAACGTGTATACAGTTTTGGTGACTGTTCCTTGGGCAGGGTGATTTCTTGATGAATGGCTCAGTAGGGCATTCCAAGTTTTGAATCTACATGTACAATTTAAATGTGTACATGGATATGAACGGCCCCATCCGTAATGCAGATTATTCCGTTTGTAGTGCTTGAGCAGTTCAGATCTTCTTGTAAATGCCTTCCCAGAGTCCACACTGGAAACCCAATAGAGATGGGCATTACTGGGCATATCTTTGTAGGTCAAAATCATTTGGGGAAAACATCACCTCATCAAAAATTTGCGAGCCCCCTTTGACTTTTTCAAGTCTGTTTTAACACACACATGCCCATTTGTACATTAAATGCATTGTTGGTCATTGCAATTCTGTCAATACTGGTTGCAAAGAGATTTATTTCCTAAAGAAATGTCAATATTGGCCTTGTTCTGTGAAATGTAGAATTTCAAAGTTCAGGGGTCTCATTTATACATACTAAGTCACCTATGGCTAGATTGATAAAACATGGCATACCAGCCGATACACACACCACATGTGAATAAATGGAGTACTGGCACTTGCAAATGACTAACATTACCCTATCCTTGTTTGCTAGCAAAATGTTACCATGCTCTAGGCTCCAACTAGAATAGCAGCAGGGCACTGTACAGATTGTAACAGCTGCTGGCCGGAACCTCATGCTATAACAACAGATTTTTCACAAAACCAGCGGAACGCATCGAAAATGTTCATTTAAAACATGGTAACATTAGCGTTACTTGACGATAGCTGGTTTGGTTCAGTCAGTTTATTCAATATTTATTACCATAAACGGTACCATAATGCACTATTTGACTATGACCATATTTGCGTGGAGCATAAGACTTACCTTCTGTCCATGTTACCCTAACAAGAAAAGATGGAGCCTCGACTGACGAAGGGAAACGCGTGGAAACGACGGACATCATGACGTCAGACGCACAATACAAAGTGAAACCTATTTGTTGCGCTTTTTGCTGGTATCAGAAGAGAAGGTTAAGGGAACAAAGTGTAATTACAAGTTGATGCAATCCACAAAAGTAGACTGGCATCACGAAAACATAAATGTCAATCAGACTCATGAAAAATGAAGTTAATTCAACTCCTACTGAAATACAACTTTGACAGTGTACCTGTGGTAGTACTAGTTGAAGTATTCGGTATGTGTCTGCTCCTCCATTAAGCAGTGTTGCTGTGAGTCTCAGGCAAGATGAATTCTCTGAACCAATCAGGGAAGAGAAGCTCTGATTGGTCAGAAATGACCCCGCAGAGCAGTCTAAAATCTACACGGGCTCAGGCACACAGGCACGCACGCATGCAAATGCAGACATTACCTTGTGCTGTCCTCGTGGGCCTCTTAAGACCATTATGGTGGATTACAGGTGGTAATGTATGGGGGAATGTATGTAGAGCCAGCCAAGGGCGTGTGGAAGGGCCGATGCATAATGTAATATGTGGCCAGACGTTGCGCATAGCAGACCCTAGCTGCAAACCTTGGAGTCAGCATGGAGTCACACGGACACTAACACACACGTTTGCTGCGCATGCAACGCTGCAGGGCTTGCATTGTGCATCTCTGTACGTTGCTGCTGTATATTGAATGTGTGAATACATTTGGACATGGCCAATCCATAACTACAATCATGTTTGGGTCATACAGACTGAGTGAAACATTTTCAATTTTCATCAATTTCGTACCTTTTGATTTATTTGTTGACAAAAAATAGACGTGTTATCGCAGTTATCGGCAAGACAACTTACATCCGCATCACGACACACACACACAGACGCACACAATACGCACACACACTTGATCTGATAACAGCTAATAACATCTGCTTCTCGGGCGCTTATCTGAGGAGCAGGGTGTAAACAGTGAGATGTGCATTTTATGCAGGCACAGACAAAGACAACACAGCATAGCAAGACAAAGGGGGCGTGGTCCAGATAGTCACAGAGACCGGCTCTGAAGGTCCACGGTGTGTAAGGGATACACATCTGGTACCACAAGGGGGGTGAGAGGCATAGAGAGGGGGTGAGAGAGCGACTGAGGGAGGCAGAGATAACAAGTGTGTTGATAACAAGTGTTGCACGAGCACAATGAGAATATACTAGCTTTGGAAGGCTGTCCGGTCGAGTTAGTTTGAGCATTACAACAATATTATTTTGATGGATAAGCTTTGGAAAACAAGCGAAGATGAGTACACCAAATCCTTCTCCAACACTCTGTATCTGTATCAGTCTCTCTCCGTCTTGCACACACACATATACACACACACACACACACACACACACACACACACACACACACACACACACACACACACACACAAACACCGCTCTCTCTTACACACACACACCGCTCTCTCTTACACACACACACACCTACACATACATACACACACACACACACACCTACACATACATACACACACACACACACACAGATCGGAAGAGCGTCGTGTAGGGAAAGAGTGTAGATCTCGGTGGTCGCC
>OMOU01065375.1:0-11538 GCA_900312585.1 Malacocephalus occidentalis | reverse complement strand
TGACGAGGCGAGTACAACATCTTACAAGACAAAGTATTCTACCGTGGCGATGACACGCAAAGACACTGGCCCACATAGTACGTTGATCCTCTAATGTCTGCAATTTATTTATAGTTTCAGATGATAAACTCGTTCATGTGAATATTTTATAACGGTCAATGTTAGCTGGATACATGGCTGTCTATGTTCACAGTCACACAGATACAACACTTAACATTAGTGGCATGTTTAGCAAGCAACTATACACACGCACACACGCACGCACACGCGCACGCACACGCACGCGCACGCACACACACACGCGCACACACACGCGCACACACACGCGCACACACGCGCACACACGCGCACACACACGCGCGCATATACACATGCACATGGTTAGGGTGAGTAGAATCTATTACAATCTCAGTTGAGCCAATTAATTTGCTTGATTCCATGGCTGCAGCACACTGTATTTGTGCACCAATTTGTTTTATATCTGGCAACCCGGGTTATGTGCCACAGGCCCAAAACAAAAGCACACATTCCGGCCCGGAATATCAAAGGAGGGGGTACTGGCTGGAGCCCTGTTGTCAGAGTAGCCAGTATTTCTACTTCTAATTCCTACTGGAGTCAATGTGTTACATATAGCACCTTTAACCCATTAGCTCCTGTGCTCAAAGCAGCACAGGGGAAATATTATTTAATAGTCCAATATAATATACCGTCTATACAGTATATACACACACACGCATACCTTTACCAATAATAATGCTTTCCTCCACCAGAGAACCCAATGTCACCATCGTGTACAAACAGATCAGTCAACAGCCTTACGTAGATCGTTTGGATTTTTCCTGTCGGTGTTGGGACCTTAATCAAGTCCTGTGGAACGTCATACAAGGTTTACATCGCTTTGTATTTTCATTCGATTGTACAATAAAGTAAGCCAATATAATTTTACTGGAAATTATTTTCCAAGAAGCTATTTTCACTTGGCAATAGCTCGTAAAGATGAAGCCAATATTAGTGTTTGCAAACAATCCCATTTCAAACTCTCCGAGCCATTCAGCACATATCGTTAGAGGCAGCAAAAAAAGAGGAAGATGGCGCCCAAAATGGCGTCCGCCTTTACCTGGTCCACCTGGTTGTATCTGGCTATGTCCTTATGCAGGGTTCTCAGCATGATCATGGCAACCATGCCAGACAGGAAGAGGACAATGACTAGCGAGTTCATGATACTGTAAAAACACAGCAGTCACACCACAGCATCAACAACCAGTTACAAAGACTAATAAAAACAACACACAGCCACACATATTCTCAATGCAGACTTAGCAGTTAGTAGCATCTATTGAACACATGAGTCTCACACACACAGAGTTGGTTTGTAGAACGTCATCATACCTGAACCACTGGATGTTTGTGTGGGGCATGGACACAAGTATGTAATCCCATCTGGAGGCCCATTTGATGCCATTGTTCTCCTATGAAACACAACATTTCAGATCACTTCAGGCTATTAGTCAAGGGATTGACACCCAGAAATACGACCCACCCATTATTATATGGTTCAAACGTGCATAGTTTTCAGGGCTGCAGGGTGACGTCAGTGCTTCAAATGACTCCTGCATATTGCGCGTTTGTACCATTTACTCAGAAGGTGAGGCGGAAATAATGCCTCAACATTCCCACAACGAAGCGGGGCTGCATAAACGGGGTTCTAGCGAGACGCGTTGTCAAGGCCCACCTCAAAGTGAACCGAGTAGGTGTACGTTATCTTCAGGTCATCGTCCATTTCTCCGGAAACCTCCATGGGCGCTCCTCCCTCACACACTAGTTTGTTCTCATCCACTTGTTTGATACTGGCCCACAGAAAACACACAACAAACAAACATTAAACGCAACAGACTTCCAAATAGATTAAACCACAAAAGTCACACAATAAGCCCAAGCCAAGACAACAATAGATTCTACATTGATTCAGTGTAGGGAAGGCTTTGGCAGCTTAAGTTGCCATGGTATGAATAAATAGCACATTCTGGATGGATCACTTACTCCTCCGAGATTCACCACACATTTAACATCATTCCGGTGAGTTTACTTAATGTCATTCCATGGACCAGGCCAGATGTACATACCTCCTGGGCTCCAAGGTGGCAGTCACCAGCCTCGCTCCACTCCACCCTTCAGACTCTCCGCTGTGGTAAGTGATCTTAATGTCCACGTGGTTGAACACGTAGAAGGTGTGCTTTTTGTTGAAGTCCGACTGGAGGAAGAAGAGGGTCCATTTAAAGTTCCCACAAGATGAAATATTTGCTCACTTGGGTCCAAATTGGGTTGACAAGAGTTGAATTACTTAACCACGAGATACAGCAAAGAAAAAATACTAATAAATAGAAAACATTATTTGTGCCAAAACTATTTATGCTTACTACTGGTGTATGTGGCTGTATGACATAGATATGACATGCCTACACTGGCATATTTTGTCCAATTACATTGCTCTGTTGTCAAGGTGAAAAGCTGTGCCACACCCCAAACTCCGGTACTACATTATATGGGGCCTTTAAACAAACTGCTGACACAATATTTGCCTAGCATGTGCAGGATGTGAAGTTGAACTCAAATCAAGTACATTTCATTTACATGCATTTTTAAATAGTGACTCCTAGGTCAACCTCTCTTAAACCAAGCAGCATTGGAAGTGTTAATAATAGATACAATTAGTAATAGGTACTTTAGTCACCATTGCCTTCAATTAATCCAATTGACATTTAGCCTCTCAAGGCAGCAATGGCTCTCATTCAAAGCAGCTAGGTTACATTAGCAATAAATGCTAACGCAATGCTGAACAACCAACAATAATGTTCACCATTTTAAATGTGAGGTATGATTTTAATAACTAAATAGCTCCTTCAATTTTTAAATCAATCTATTCAAGACCTCTTGATTCTGGCTGCACGATGCGGCAGTAGATGTTCATTGAAAGCAGCTGCTAGTACATAAAGGTGAGGGGGGGCATGATGAGAGGTATTCAGTTAGTGTTGCAATCTGTAACATTGCTAGCTGCCACCAAAATCCTACACACTGCACCTATAATTTGATTTAGTCTAATCATTTGGATTAAACTGATCTTAGCAACAGATCATCATGAGTATGTCGTCCATCTCAATTATGGGACATATGTGCAGAGCTTCAATTGCTGCATTTGTCTTCACTATAACTGTACATGGGGGACAAGTTTAGAACCATGAAGTACAGGTGTTATCCACAAAGCACCAGAAAATATAAAAAACACACAATAGAAGCCAAAAGTTAATTTTCCCGTGTGCACAACTCTAAGATGCACTGGAGCACGTTAGCAAAAGGAAGCCATTGTGTGGCTTATCCGTGATACCACTACAGATAGACAACTCACATTGATGACACAGGCATCCTTGGCCCGGCCTAGAGGGGTGACATAGCAGCCGATGGGAAAGCCTGGATTGCAGTACTTCTGACCATCCTCGACATCATAGCACCAAGTGACAGGCATATTGTCAACAATCCTGGAAGTGGGGGGGGGAGAGGAAAAAGTCCAGCCCAACCTGCTTTGCATGCATTTCCTCAGTGGCTATTTTACCGCCATGGCCCTGTCCCAAACATTTAAAAAGCATTTGGAGACAGGAAGGCATCAAGTCATAACATAAGACACAACTGTATTAATACTGAAGGAAATTCTTGAGACAGGCTTGTTGTAAACAGGTTGGTTTACCAGTGATGCTGGTAGTTGAGCTGCATTCCGCGCTTAAGGAAATCCAGTCTTTCTGCTGACGCCTTATCACCCTTTGTGTAGGTTTTTGTGCACACCGCCTTGCATTCAACTTTCTCATCAAAGTTGAACTATAAAAAGAAAACGAAACAAAGGCATTAACATTACAGAAAAAAATAATAATTTGGTCAGGCAAGTATAAAACATTTGTCTGGATGATTCTCACTTTGTATGGCGAAGTCTCAATTCTTTCCCCAAACAACACCTGCCCGAGGTTCTCAGACGGTCTGGTTTCCTGTTCATCTTTGCAGAAGTCGAACCTTTTTCAGAGATGTGCGACCATTAGACAGAGCCTACATAACTCGGTTACCATTCAGTGAACCTACACCAGTCAGTCATTGAGCACAACGTACACGTCATATTCGTAAGGTAGGACCGACTCCACTGAATCCAACCTATTCACGAACAACTGAATGGTAGTCTGTAATGAAACAAGAGTTTGATCAGTCAGTAGAGCATCATACCATGGGTAACTTGACGCACATTGTGTGCGAAGCAGTTGATTGACAAGCAGCTTGATGCAGTCTGCAGTGCTATGCTACGCCGGGCAACACATGCAAATGTGTTGCTACTAGCAAATAGTAGCCCACTATGTTTACTTGTACAACTACGTACTACGTGTAGCCGGGCAAAATAAAAAGGTGTCCCATGGTAAACATGTACTTTAAGTCAGTTAGCCATCTGCTACGATTTTTTTAAAAGAAAGAAAAGAAAAAGGTACTACTTGTTTTAACCAGCTGTCGTCATGATACAACAAGGACATTTCAAATAGTGTTGGTTTTTCATGAATCAAGATACTCAGGCCCAACTGTCGGCTACCAGAACTATACCATATAGAATATAAAACATACGTACAGATGTAAAAAATCTAATCTAGAAATCGAATGCACATCCAAATAAATATTTGTTCACTTTACCTGGCAATCATCACCTCCTTTATTTCCTTTACAGAAACTTACTGGAGCTAAACCCGGAAGATAGAACGCTGAACACGAATACAACGCGGATAACATTAGCAACCACACAAAGTCCGTTCGCGTCTCCATTTTAACTCGGTTTCAAGTGGTGGATTTGGTCTTCCCGAGATAAAATGTGAATATTTTCCCCCCCGCACAGACACACACGAGAGAAGGGACCGTCGACTAGCTAGGAAGGGTTAGCTCGCTTGTTAGCCAGCTACTGCTGCTCGGGTGAATGAGGTGAGCGGGCGACTGCCTGTCACACAGCTGAGGCTGGACCGAGGCTTAATACAGAAGACCCGCCTCCAGGAAGCAGTTGACCGAGAGGACCAACTGGAGATCCAGGAAGCGACAGTCCTACTTCCATAACTATAACGTTTGGTATGATCTTGCAGAACAAAAATGATGATTGATGTCTGTTGTTAATGTACTTCTGTGTCTAGCTACATTCTTTATCCACAAGAATCGAATCCTAAAATTATCCCCCATGTGTGTTGTTTTTCTGAAAGAATGTAAATTATACTTAAAATCCCTAGAGCTAATAAAAGGAATAAAAGCACATAAACTATATGACATCTTAAAAGATTTTCCCCACTGAATTAGATTACTGAGATGAAACCAAAAGCCCCGCTGTGATATATATATTATTTTATATGTATTATTATTTGTATTATTTTATTTTATTTTTACTGTATATTAGATTAGATTAGATTCAACTTTATTGTCATTGCACAGAGTACGCATACAAGTACAACGAAATGCAGTTAGCATCTAACCAGAAGTAGTAGCAAAAGTGCAACAGTATGACAAGTATAACGACGGTATGACAGTGAACGGTAACAGCCGAATGAGCAGAATATACAGAGAATGTACACCATCTACAGGAATATACTGAATCTGCGGAGTGCATATAGATTTGTCTATATATACGGTGAACGCCATACATTGAGGAATGTACAGTATAGGCAGAATATACATTGGGGTAAGTACAGTAAGTACAATATTACACTCTAAGATGTTTATATGTTTATATTCTATAACTCAATGTAAATTGCTGTTCCCTTGGTAATCTCTTTGTATCTTCTAAGACCATGTTAATGTTAATATTGCCATTTTTGTTCTGTATATTTGCAATAAACAAAAAAACAACAAGAATAGTCCTACTTCCATAACACGGTCCAACGGTCCTACCATATACTGCGTAGTGCCATCAAACCGCCTGTATAAAAAAGACATGTGAATTAGAATACCACTGGAAAACAGAATCAGCACACATAAATATCGTGCTTCCTAGATTTGTTTAAAATACAACGTTATCAAAAGGGTACATCATACGTTATTAGAATTATCTACAGTTTACTTTAAATGACCTAAATTGTACTTTAGATGTCTCATTTGCATCAATATTTTGTCAGTTATAAAAAAGAGAATTTAGACAGATTCTAAATTATCTCAAAACTGAACCAAATTTAGTGGGACTGAAGCCCCACTCCGACAGTTTCTAATCTCAGGAACATACGGTAGTTATTTTAAATTCAGAAATTAAGTTGACCACGTTTATTCAGCGTCATTCAGATATAAATGATTTGTATGAAAACATCCCATGGATGGAGAAGATATAAGCCTAATCAATCATCAACATCCTGGATGTCCCCCTTTCCCCTAGCAAGTACATTTAGGGCATTTGGCAAACCATTTATCCAAAGCAACTTGAAGGAGACATCATCAATATATAGCTGTGGTACATAAAGATAATAGAATAGAGCAGTTTTCAACCATTCATAGTTGCACTAGAACGTGTTTCATAATAGCTATGTTGTCTGCATAATAGCTGGGATAATAGCAGAAGTGCCATTCTGAGTGCATTATGAACATACAATATATATATACAGTACTACAAGTACTACAAGACGTTCAAACATGTAAGTTAGTGCTAGGGTTAGGAGAGGGAAACCAGGGGGGTGGGGGGTATGCAGAGTCCAGATGAACTCTGAACAGGTGGGTCTTGAACCTCTTGCGGAAGCTGGTGAGGGACTCTGCCATTCTGACGTCAGCTGGGAGCTCATTCCTACCACTGTGTTGGAATGAGCAAAGCGATGTTTGCCTGCTCTTAGTGAAGGTGGTACCAGTTGTCTGGTTGCCGTTGTTGAGCAGAGCGCTCCAGCTGGGGCGTGGGATGTGAATCATGTTTGGAGGTAGGTAGGGGCAGTTCCGCTGACAGCCTTGTAGGCCAGTGTCTTGAATCTAATGCGAGTCATTACTGGGAGCCAGTGGAGGTCATGGAAGAGAGGCATTACATGGGAGAATTGTGGAAAGTTGAACACCAGGTGCGCTGCTGCGTTCTGGATGCACTGTAAGGGAGTCCAGCCAGGATAGAGTTAAGAGAAGCTCAGTCTTGTCTATGTTAAGCTTCAGGTGATTGGCAGTCGTCCATTTAGAGGATGCATGTTGCGATTTGGGTGTCAGAGGGGGGGAATGAAAGGAACAGTTGGGTGTTGTCTGCGTAAAAGTGATAGGAAAAGCCATGGGATGTAATTCCAGAGCCCAGAGATCTAGTTTATAAGGAGAACAGAAGGGGTCCTAGTACTGAGCCTTGGGGGACTGCAGGGTCTGTACAGGGAGCCATTTCATGTGGTGCGATCTCTCAGGTAGAAAGTGAACAAGGATAACAGAAATCCAGCAATGCCAACCTCTGCCAGAGTGGAAAGGAGGATCTGGTGGTTCACTGTGTTGAACTCAGTTGCTGTGAGCAGGGCTGTCTCTGTGGTGTGTGCGGCTTTGAAGCCTGACTGATGATATTTGGATAAAGACAGCACTAGGGTTTTGGAGAGGAATTAAGGGAGGGATACAGGTCTGTAGTTCCAGATGTCGGTGGTGTCAAGGTTGGGTTTCTTGAGGAGTGGCTTGAAATCTTGAAGGCGGTTGGAAACAGGCATTGAGGAAGGTGTTGATTAGGGTAGTGACGAAGGGCAGGATGTCACCCGAAATGTCTAGTAGTCACATAACAAACCATTGCAAATGTAACTAAATGTCTAATAGTCATGTATCCATGTATGTTATTCCCTGTTCATTAGTTAGATATAAATGCCCTTGGAACTATCACTACGAGTCTGAATGACTCCCTCACATATTATTTACTTATTGTATATTATTATATATAAATATATATATTATCTTATGTGACCCTCACCTCACTCCCTGTCTTTGTGTAAATGCTGCCTTGTGATATCACAATATTTGCCTGGGCAGACTGGAATGGTATTTAGAATTTTGAATGAAGCATGTCTTGATAGTTATGAAATTTAAATCGAAAGTGAAATTCCCCATGCTTATCTCAATAATACATTTGCCCATGTCACCCAGCACCGCAGTGGAGGAGGCGAACCCATACTGTAATTTCGCCAATAGAGGGCAGTAAAGCAACATGGGGTCCTTTGTATAGCGCGGCGAAGAGGAAGAAGAAGAAGACGACGACGAAAGGGGCGGTGCTAGTGTCTCCTTCTCACCGCGCTCGCTGCTCTTTGCTAGTAAACCAGCGTTCGAGTCCCTTTGAGCTATCCCACAAGACGAACCTCGGTGCTTAATAAGTGGACGAGTTTCTCTGAAACGGTACCACTTCTCTTCTGTTTTCTAGTATATAATGCTATTTTAGCTGAACCGTGAGTGTTTCTAATATGAACGGTGGCATGCTAAGCTGGCATACAATGCTTTCATCGCCATTTGCCATCGCCATTACCCAGTAGACTTGCGGTGTGCTAGCTGATAAGACCACCCCACTACTTGTTGGGCGATGATGATACTCAAAGAACTTTATGATGTGACATGTCTTATTTTATTAATTCCAAAATATTAGAGAAACAGACGGCTAATCTGTCTTTTTGTTGTCGCAGACGTTTGAGGTTCTAACGGTACAGCATGGCAGAAGCGGACCGACCAGGAAAGCTGTTCATCGGCGGTCTCAACACCGAGACCAACGAGGAGGCCCTGGAGCAGTACTTCAGCAAGTACGGCAGGATCGTTGAAGGTTAGACTCGAGTTGCACCTAATGTTGGACTCGGTTCGTGCTTTCGGAAAGCCCCGCCGTTTATCGTAATTGATGGCATTTGTGGCGTTTGTTGGACACGACCATTGGTGCGTTCTGTATCGTGCAGTCTTTCATTTAGATTTGTGCATGTTGCACCCTAAAAACCTAACTCCCGGTCTCTTTTTATAAGGCTTGTAGTTCGCGACGACACAACAATCACTGCCGCCATTTTGGGAGATTTGAAATATTATTTGTAATATTAATCGTGGCCAGACATGGTTGTGTTTGAAACTGCCGAAGCAGAACAAAGTTAATTAGCCTCGGTTAAGGTAAATTTACGTTAATTGTTTAAAAAAAAAAAATTACGAATCTACAGTACTACTCTGCTACTACAATTCTTCAGTCCTCAATGTGGCAGGATTATCAACGCAAAACAATACATGTCTCATATACAAGGCCAAAGACGTGGAATATAGTTGTTTGCACATTTCTATATAATATAATTCTCATTTCAGTTCTCTTGATGAAAGATCGGGAAACCAACAAGTCAAGAGGTTTTGCTTTTGTTACATTTGAAAGTCCAGCTGATGCGAAGGATGCAGCGCGGGAGATGAATGGCAAGGTAAAGCCTTCTGCAAGTACCTGGTGTCACGCTATAGTTTTTAAAATGAAGAAATTGACACTGAACACCTCGCCTCCTTTTCAGTCACTTGATGGCAAGCCTATCAAAGTGGAGCAGGCAACAAAGCCTCAGTTTGAAAGTGGAGGCAGGCGCGGGCCGCTGCCACCCATGCACCGCAGTCGTGGTCCCCCTAGAGGACCTAGGGGGTCCCGGGGAGGCCCCAGTGGCATGAGGGGCCCACCTTCCAGAGGTATTTCCAGTGATATGTGATTACCTGTGTCTCTCACCAGTTTAATTAATATGACAAAAGGCACCCTGGTTTTTGTTGTCCATCTTTTTAACCAAGTACCATCTGTGTCTCTTTGTCAAGACTACTATGATGACGGTGGGCATGTAGAACCTTTCTTTAAAGGGATGTCGTCCCGGGGCCCCCCTCCACTGAAGAGGGGCCCCCCAGTCCGCAACGGTGGTCCCCCGCCCAAGAGGTCGGCCCCATCAGGTCCCATGAGCAGAGGTAAGTGGTGGCACACTAACCCAGTTTATTCTTCTATCTGCGTTGCGAACAAAATAAATGCTACACTAGTGCTCCTGCTGGCTTGTTTCACCTGTACCACATGGTTTACAGCTGTTTACAATTTGAGAGATTTACTGATGGATGAATGAGCATCCATGTGTATTGTATGTGCATTCGAATAGGGCTTCCAAAATGTCCACATCCTATATACAACTCACAGGAGCTGCAGTTTTTTGATGTGGGTAAAATGTAAAAAATCTACAGTGTATAACTCAATTATGAACAAAGTGCTACAGAGATGCCTTGACATTAATGGTACTTATTATTATTTTATCTTTTATTTCATTTGACCATAGCACTCAGCGCTAGTATGTTATGTCAATTGAAGTGCATCAGGTGTGTGTGCCCTGCACTACTTTGTCACACCGTTTCAGTCACGAGGAGACCATATGATTTCTCTGTGCTGCAGCCCCCATGTCCAGGGACCGGGATCCCTACGGCCCGCCACCTCCCCGCAGAGACTCCATGTCCAGGAGAGACGACTACCCATCGCCAAGGGATGACCATTACAACTCGAAGGACAGGTAACCTAAACCCATCAGCTCTTGCAGGATGGTATGCATGCCTGTTCAACAGGGTTTCTTTGAGTTTTTACTTGTACCATAAAATTATATTGTCCCCTTTTTCAACAGCTACTCCAGTAGGGACTACAACTCCAGGGATTCGAGGGACTACGCACCCCCGCCCAGAGACTATTCTTACAGAGAGTACAGTTCCAGCAACCGGGATGACTATGGCTCAATGTCGAGGGGATACAAGTATGTATTTGTTTTTACTGAGTTATGATTACTCCATCTCTGCCTTGTTCCTCTATTGTGCGCCACCGTAACAGTGTTACGTATTCCACTTGTTAGTTCGTAATTGTGGGGAAAAACTGTAGTCATATTTTAGCACATCCAACCTTGTACAAATCTGACAAAACCGTGCATCTTTGATTTTCATTGATAATTCGACTACACGGTATGCCTGCCTTTTTTTTCTCCCTTTTTAATAAAAGGACACTCACTATGATAATATGATGGTTTCGGAGTGTGTGACCGGCAAGCTAATGTGACAATGCTGACTTGTGTGCAGTGAGCGTGACGGCTATGGTGGCGGCCGGGAGCCCAGGAGCTACATGGAGCGCCCAAGTGGCGGCTCCTACCGAGACTCGTATGATGGTTACGGTAAGATATGGCCACGTTTGTCTCATGAAGGAAACGTTCTCTGACTCTAGCCCCAAACCTGGACTGCTCAATCGACTTGAGGAAAAAGAGAGAAACGGCATATATCTCAAATAAAAAGAGGCTGCTTTGTTACGAACGTAACGTCCTAAGGGGAAAGTTTTAATCCTGGCCTCCTAAACAACTTTTTGGAGGCAGAGCTATGCAGCCCTTTTTTTTTCTTCTTTTTTTTTTTTTTTTAGCTATAAAGTATAATTTAATATTTTTCTTTTCAGTTGCATTTTAATCAACACTCGGCGAAGAAATGTTTTTGTCAAACGCATCAAGGCAACCTTCCTAAAGTGTCCGCAGAGTCTGCATCTATAAAGGAATCCCAAAGGTCCCTGGAACCTCCTCTGGA
>OMOU01065374.1:0-11041 GCA_900312585.1 Malacocephalus occidentalis | reverse complement strand
AAGGGTGGACATGGAACAAAGCAGGCACCTTCTGAGCTAATATTTACCAGCATGCTTGGTCGCACGCGTCTGGCCAAATTAACAACAGTGGCTACTGGAGCATCGCACAAAGGAGCCAATGACATGCCTTATCACCTGCGTGAATTAGCCTTTATGTCTCTCTATCGCTCTCTCTCTCTCTCTCTTGCGTGCGCACGCAGCTTGATCAACAAGCTCTGCACACACACACACACACACACACACACACATTCACACATTATAAAAAAATGTCAAAGGGGAAACAATGTCATGAATCATACTATTGGAAACGATTAAATATGCATATGTTGGCAGCTCGACATTGAGCTGAGGATCCATGACTCGACTCATTACACAGCGTTAACCAGGGCAATTACAGCATTTTGCCTGATAATAGGGGAGACGTTTAGTTCTGAGTCACGTCGCCATTCCAATTATAATTTGTGTCTACCAAAAACAGAAGTGAAGAAGTGAACTGAAGTTAAAGCTTGAAGTCTGGAGCTTAAAAAAACCAAGACGTGTGCAAATGTGTCATTGTCTCTCCACCGTCCCAACTGCTCGGTAGTTTTCCACTCTCACTGCCTCCCAATTGTTCCATCACCTGGCCACGCCCACCTCGTTAGCCACAACACCTCCACCTGGGCTCATCACCAATTAAGTCACCACTTAAGCTTCCCGTTCCACTCCCTTGCTGCCAGATTGATATTTGCCTCTACGTGCAAGACTCTCCCGTATTTCTCGGCTTGATTTCCCGTTACTGTCCCTGCCTCATCCCTGCCTCATCCCTGCCTCATCCCTGCCTCATCATACACATCAGCCTTCTGTCCTCGACCACAAGTTCAGCCTCTGCACTTCCTGGTTTCTGTCTGCCCGCTCCTGTGGCTGTTTGGCATTCCCCTGCAACTATGATATCCCCTTCCGGTTTCCCGATCCTCCTGCTGTCCCCGACCCCTCTGCCTGCTCTTTCCTGGTACTTCTGCCTCACTGACTGCTTACCTGGTTTCCAATCTGCTGCCTCGAGGACGATGTCCTCTGCTTTCTCCCTCCCTGTACTGTTGCCCTCTAACAGACTGTCGTGTGTGAGCTGCTCCCCTGCCCGGTTCCCCCTGCCCAGTTCCCCCTGCCCAGTTCCCCCTTGCCGGTTCCCCCTGCCCTGTGCTTTCCCCAAGCCCTGCGATACTGTTTTCCTGATCATTAGACTAAAGCTTGCTACTGTTTCCTGTTGCACCTTCTTACCTGCCTAAGTAATAAATAAAATACAATTCTGACTGTTCCTGTGGTGTGCCATGCTGCATTTGGGCTCTACCTACACCCGTTACAGTAAATGTTATAAAATAAATGTTTGTGGGGTAGTTTGTCAATAAATCCACACACCATCTTACAGTTACAGATAAGCAGAATATTTTATTGTTTATATTTATTGTGCTGATGCCATAGTTGAGATCAGACTCCAGCTGCTAGTCAGTGGCTGGAGAATATCATTGTTTACAGTTCATAAAATTACTGTATCTATCTATCTAATTAAGTTCCTTGTACTACATTATGCCATCACACAGATGATTTAGGAAAAAACTAATACAAGTTTGTTATTTTCACCACCAAAGGTTTAATTCTCTCAGAAACACAGAAACGTGAAACTCCATGTTGTGGCGAGTCTCCCTGTATGACAGAGGGACATGAAATCATTTTACAGACACAGGTATACAGTTTCTGACAGCACACCTTTACGCCAAGAACACATTTTTGAGCCGACTGGCAAAAAAATGGATCCAGAGAGAACCAATGACATCTATGGAAATGGCACACTTGGTGACAGGGCACAAAACGCCGTCTTGTTGGGGAAAAACCTGATTTTGTAGCCCCTGGAATGGACGAGCGCGTGGAGGGGCCCCTCCGCGGTCAAACAAGCTTGTTCAACTCGCCGTCCGATTTTTCAAAGTTGATTTCAAAGTCTCGAAAGAGTTATTGAAAAACCCAGTGTGTGTGTAATGGAGGGGAATGAGGATTGAAGCGTGATGGGGGATGACAGCCAGCAGATTGCTGCAGCTCGGAGCACGCCCCCAGGTGAGAGAGAGACACACACACACACACATTCCTCTGCACTGATGTTGAGGTGAGGGAGGCGGAGGCACAGCTGTGCGTGTGTGTGTGTGTGTGTGTGAATGTGCCAAGATATATTTAAGTAAGAATATGCTAGAATGTGTAAGAGCTGCATTAATTATAGACACAAACATGCATGTGTGTGTGTGTGTCTCTCTCTCTCTCAGGCCCTATGGCTCAAAAGCTGATGTCACTAAGCAGCTGACACCAAGTTTGCCAGACGTTTGGAGTTCGACTCTGGAAGACTTCTTAAGTCACTCATGAAACTCTCTCATACTAAATACTACAGACTTGACTGAAAACCGTGTCACTGATGTCTGTGTGTGTGTAGTGTCATCATCCTTACAGTACACAAGGTGTCACTGACACACCAATAGGCCATTTGTGTTTTGGTGATTTTACAAATGGAATGACGGACAATGGTTTGATTCAATCCTTGCAGACCAGTTCAGGTAATGTTCTCGAGTGCATTATTGACGGCAGTTGAGTACAAATGCAAAGAATGTTTGAAAAAATGCAACACAGAAGGTTTATCAAGAGTTTTAACATGGTAACTGCACTTAGAAAGGGCTGTTCACAAAATCCCAGCACTGAAGACATGGGGTGAACCAACCATGTCCCAGGCGGGAATCGATCCCAGGACCTTCTAACTGTGAGGCCACAGCACTACGACTGTGCCACCGTGCCCCCACAGCGAAAGACGTACACAGTATTTGTGTTCCGCATACGATGACAATTCTGAATGCCATTTTACGTGACGGGAGGACTTTAAATTGACACTCCCCCCCGGGTCTGACGCATTGTCAGTTATTGTGTCCGAACAGAAAGTGGAGCACGAGGCGGACGAGAACCAGGCGACACGCTGGGCTCTACCTCATGTACACAAAACACAGACGCTCTGCGGGGAGGTGGCCCCGGTGCACAGTGTGAGGCTTCAACCAAAGTCACATGAAAAAATGCAACCAATCCAACCAATGTAGTACAGGAACACACAAACAAACCAAAATAGAGACATCAAATGCACGTTTCTGATGACAACAAAAGTGGCGAAAACGCGATTGGTTGCCAGGAAAACTTTTCGGGCACCGCTCTGGGATTCTATTGTGTGTAATGTGTACTTTCCTGCTGGTTGGTTGTCAGGTTTTCTCAGGAGTCACCAGCAGCTGAAGTATGCCAATGGGGACCACTCAGATCATCAATAGAAAAGGCCCTCGTCCTTCACACTTATCAGATTGTCCTGTAACGGTTTGGACTGCTTATCTGGCCTGTCAAGATGGGTTACAGTAATTCATTTAGCTTGCAGATAGTCCTGTACCATACCACCGCATAGACATAATATGAGGACAGAAGCGTATTCATTCAAACCACATACACACCAACCCATGTGGCCACTACCTTGTGATGTCTACTCTCCTCTCTCTCATTTGGTGTTTGTTGTTGTTTTGAGCTAATTTGAGCTTTGTGTTTGAAAAAAAGTCAAGTCAGAGAGAGAGTGTGTTTTGGTTGGTTTGTCTCGGTCACTTTCTGTTCTGCTTTCTAAAATGTCCTCAAATATATCTTCACGATACCCAGTAAAAGTACACCAAAACTACAATTGTTACCTGATAAAATCCAAATCATTTCTAATACAAATTGTATAAATAACATACAATAACATACATGCATACCTGGATCCAATTGTAATTCAAAAATAACATTCACATGTGGATACATAACGTCTCATCATCCTCCATATCATCTTTCCACTCACTCTGCTTTTGTGGCCACAACAAATTGAGTGGAACGCAACCTGCAGAGACGGCACTATTCAGGAAATCAATAAAAGTCATCAGTGTTTTTAAGTTTTTAATTTTCAAACCGCTGCTTCAGCTAGCTTTTCCCTTCCGTCATAACTTTCAGAGGGAGAGGACAAAAGCGCCCTGAGAGCTGTTGTATCAAAAGCCTTCACTCAACTTCATTTCAGATCATTGAAAGAAATTAACCAAAAGAGCTGACAACCCCTTATCAACAACTCGGCAAAAACCGGCGTGGCTGTTGATTTTCTCCACACGGAAAGCGCGTCGGAAACGCTAACCCCACTGGCACATCCATGAACAGACGGTTCTTAATAAATAAAAGATTTGACACACGAGTAAAACGTTTCATGGAATGAAAAATGAATGGGTCGGGGCCGCATGAACCTTGATGTGCAGATGTGACAGGTGCAGTATGATAAACAGAAGTGCAGGGCCCCCTGGAAGACGAAGAGGAGGCACAATTAATAGTGTGCATATTCTGATGTTCCTTCAACTGTTGCGCTATGTTCTGTTCAATAGCGCTCAGCAGCCGTGAGTCGTGTCGTCCTGTGGTGGCCCATTGCTGACATCACGTGGTTTCTGTTGGCAATTGCAGAATCCTTAGAAATTACAATATTTCACGAGGCACGTTATCATCTTCATGTGACTAGATTACATATGAGCTAAAACTAATAGAACACAGTGGGATGTGTTTTGTGTGTACCCATCGAAAATAAAAGTGCAAAAGTCAAATATATAAATAGTTGGAATAAAATAAATGAAATGAAATATAACAGGAAACAAGAAAAATTGACAATTACAATTACACAATGAATGGACAATTACAATTAATTATTACAATTACTTCAATGTGCAGACCTACGACTAAATTAGCATTAGAGCTGATTAAATCCATTCGTTCTGGTATATACAGTATAAACGGTGTACAGACCTTCCAGATCCTGCAGGGGGCGGGCTTTCTCCACAGCACAAACGTAAGCGGTCGTCTCTCTCTATTTGACTTCCACCGTTCCATGTTGCCGACCGTGATTTGCGGGGATAGCAGGAGCAGAAAGTAAATACAATACGTCTACTCACTTTTCTCAGTGTTGTGGGTCATTGGTTTGGGCAGCAGTGACTGAGAGATACATGTTTTTGGCTTCAGGCCTGTCTCCAGATGGACCCTGCAGAGAGGGCCAGCTGTTCCCAGCTGCTCCTCCGTGGTTCGGAGTCAGCTCCCTCACAGCTCACACACACGCGTATATCTGATAATACTATATTATGAACTATAGTGTTGTGAACTATTTTGTCTCATTTTATATTATGAATTGATATATAGTGAACTCCATTCACTATATTTTACACACGACTAACAACTTGTTAGTCGTGTGTCAAATATGGGGTTGGGGGTTGAGGGTTGAATTTTCGCCTTTTTCGTCAATTCCGGGCCAATGCATCTGATCACTCCACATTATTTTCCCTCAACAGTCAACGCATTTGATCATTTTACATCACTTTTCCTCAACACTAAATAGCCCAAATGAAACAGTGCCCATGCAATGTGGATAACCAAGTAGGCTTTTAACATATGAGGCCTTTAAAGCAGATGAGAAACACTTCTTCCTCCCCCACACAAACATACGGCTCCAGTGGGCGGTCCGATGGCTCGCCAGGTGCGCGTCATCTGCCCAATCAATCGGCTACACAAGTGATCCCGATTGTGAGTGTCTCCATTACTGGAGTCCCCCGCAGATATAAAGGTAATGTATATATAATGCAATGCATAATATAATTTAATTCGCTCGAACGATAATGTACGATATACGAAACAAGCGTGTTTACGCGGAGTAGCCCAAGGTCCCCGCATCACTGGCGAGGCCTTTCGCCGCGTGTTGCGACCCGCGGGCCTCTGTCCCCCGCTCTCTGGTAGGCCTCTTTGGACCTACGCTGCATCACTGCGTGTGTGTGTCATTTGTTGCTTAAAAGTGCAGTGTGTGTCTATTCCGTTTGATAAACATGCATGAGTTATTTCTAAACTTTTGCCTCCAGATGCTGAATCCAAAGAGGCTCCAGGCGTTGGAGAAATGGCGGAAGGAGAAACGGATAAAACTGTTGCAAGTGAACGGCCAGAGGAAGTATGGAGGACCGCCGGATGGTGAGAAGGCTTTTTGGGTTTCTCCATAACTTTTATTTACGTGTGACACAATGTAGAAGTGGAAAATGTAAAGGTACTGTACTGTGTCTAAGATTCGTGGAGTCCTTCTCATTAGTGGCCCCTTTGGCAGATCCGTGAACTGCAGCAATGGATTGTGAGCTCATTGGGTCGAGACAATAACAATCTAAAAGCTAATGACAGTTATAATCATAAATGAACCTTGTAAAAGCAATGTAACAATAGTCAGGGAAGGTCATTTTCACAACTGGTTCTATATACTACACACAATTTGTGCATGTAAAATACCTCTCCAGTAACTCCAGGTCAGATACTTTGACAACCAACTCCAATTAGGCAGAATTAAATGTAACTAGATTATACAAAGGGCCTTGTATTAGATCAGCTCGATCTCTCCGCAAGTCATGTGATTTGGTTCTTGCCAACCGACCTGCCGAACTCTGAACCGCGTCTCTGAAGCGTGGGACGGCTCGGCCCCGGGCAGCGGCTGCGAGGTCTTCATCAGCCAGTTCTCCCGGGAGACCTTTGAGGACCGGCTCATCCCCTTGTTCAGCACTGTGGGCCCGCTGTGGGAGTTCCGCCTCATGATGAACTTCAGCGGGCAGACGCGGGGCTTCGCCTACGCCAAGTACGGCACGCCGAGTATGGCCGCCGCCGCCGTCCACCGGCTGAACGGCTACGAGCTGGAGCCCGGCATGCACCTCAGCGTCCACCACAGCATCGAGAAGCGGCAGCTGTGTGTCGGGCAGCTGCCGGCGGACACCCAGCAACCCACTCTGCTGAGGGTCGGTGGAATGCTTCCTTTTTAACTTAGGGGGGGCTAGGGCTAGGAGGGCGTCATCATCAAGTGGCCCCCCCAAGTATGTGGCCTGCAAAGCCCTTTGACTGTCACTATGATTAAAAAAAAAAAAAAAATTTGTACCCAAAGCAACTTGCGAATCAAATTAATAACAGCTAGTCGCTCTAACATGCGTCAAGTCACTTTTTTTGTGGCTTACCGTCAATGGAAGGTAAAGAGGAAAGCTATTCTTCTGAGTAAATAATGCGTACATCTTCTTTATTTGAACGTGTGTTTGGAACCAGGTGCTGGTGAATTTGACCCGAGGCGTGGAAGGTTTAGCCGTGAGGTCGGGGCCCAACGGCGTGTCTGCCTTGGTGATGTACGAGTCCCACCACTCGGCGTCCATGGCCAAGAAGGCTCTGTGTGAAGGTATGTAGGCAGCAGCAGGACCGTTGTTGAATATTAATGGTCAACGACCTATTCCTGACCTTAACAAAATTCTAAGTCTTATCTTGGCACAGTGGTCTCCCCTATTTTACCACCAAACGTGAGTGTGATTAGCCATTTACAAGGCATTTTAAAATGGTCATGTGACCTCACAACCGGGAGTGTCCGCCCAAATGTATGATGACTAGATCGGTCCACCAGCCTCCCCAGTGGACCGTACCAACTGGTGGGCGCATCGATCAATCCCTTCTCCAGATTTTAAGAAGCACTACTCCCTGACGATCTCCGTCAAGTGGCATGATTCGCAGCCCAAGTTCAGGGCGGTCGTTGCCAACAGAGCCCTGGAGTTACCCCCACGCCTCCGTCCCTGTGGGAAACCGCTGGGCTCCGCCCAGACCTTCAACCCAGCGCTGGGATCCGCCCAGACCTTCAACCCAGGGGTGGGCTCCGCCCAGACCTTCAACCCAGGGGTGGGCTCCGCCCAGACCTTCAACCCAGGGGTGGGCTCCGCACCGAACTTCAACCCAGGGGTGGGCACGCCTGACGCTCTGTGTCATCGCCCGTCACCACCTCCTTCTCCTCGTCCTCCTCATTCTCCTCGTCCTCATCGTCTTCCTTGTCCTCGTCCTCCTCTTCCTCCTTCCCCTCTCTCCCTGGAGGCCCTCGACTGCAAGAAGGCAGCACTCCTTCACCGCTCCCCACTCCGTGGTGGCGGCGGCGGCGGCGGCGTCATCAAGCCCGACCTGAAGCTGGCGTGCTTCCACCTAGACGAGGACGGACATGCCGACTTCGTCTACGAGGCACGGCTGCCCGGCCTGGCCTACCCGATCAGCGGCATGATCACCATGGCGCTGAGCGGGGACGCGAGCAGCGTGATGGACAAGCTCCGCCGGTTGGCTTCCAGAGAGGTCCGCACTACCATCCAGGATCTGGCGCTCAAGGGCGTCCTCCCTCCCCACCTGTGCCTGCTTTTAAAACATGCGTTCTGTTGACCAATGCAGGGGCGTTTCATTCGTTTTTATTTTGTATTGCAATTTTAAACACTCGTCTTGCATGGTTTTTATTGGTCTCTTGCTGAATTTTCCAATTTCTGAATTTGTGTTTCTTGTGTGCCTTTATCGTGTTGTTTCTATTTGTTTGTTCTTATGATGGTTATTATGACAAATATTAATATGGAGTTCAAGTTTGTTTGTTGTCATTCATTCATCTAAACAGTAACATATACAAGATGACTTTTTCACAGACCAAGTTGTCTTGCATGGTTTTTATTGGTCTCTTGCTGAATTTTCCAATTTCTGAATTTGTGTTTCTTGTGTGCCTTTATCGTGTTGTTTCTATTTGTTTGTTCTTATGATGGTTATTATGACAAATATTAATATGGAGTTCAAGTTTGTTTGTTGTCATTCATTCATCTAAACAGTAACATATACAAGATGACTTTTTCACAGACCAAGTTGCCAACACAAAAGAGAAATACAACATGAGAGGAAAGAAGTACGAAAACCAGTGTATAAAGTGCACAGTGGAAACTAAGAATATAAATAATCTAAATAGTACCTTCCTAGTCTCCTCGGGTAGTGATACATGGTATCGTTGAAAGGCATGGGCGGTGATGATGGTCTGGTATAAAGTGTCTGTGCGGGGTGGGCATGAAGACCATTGCAGGAACAGAGGTATAGTCCAGGTGAGTGTGTGTGTGAGGATATTTCTGTTAGCGCTGGTGAACAGTGCTGGGGGTCTGGATGGTGTACAGACCTTCCACATCCTGCAGGGGGCGGAGTTTCTCCACAGCAGCAACGTAAGCGTGATGTGAGGGGATAGCATAAAGAGAGGCAGACTGCTGCAACACGAGACGTATTCAAATGTGGATGGTTTAGTTATTGCCGCTTCACAGAAATCCAGTGTTTAACACCAACACTATCAAAAATGTTGATTTTAGAACAAGACTCGCTGTATTGTATCACCATAAAGAATAACCACATGTGCTTTACGCCACTTCACCTGGTGACGGGTAACCTCTGAATGCCAATGTGCGTGATTATGACTATCTCTCCATTTAATCTATTGATCTCATTTAGAAGCTAGCTGGTCCATTGATATTCGGCACGTATAAAACCAAGACAGGGCAACTTCACGGGTATTCAGTTCGTGTCTTCTCTGACACTAACGCATCAGAAGTAACTTGCGACTGTAACGTGTTCCACCTATCCTATGGGCTGAACAGAAGAAGCCGTTATGGGGTTGGGAGGTGGAGAAGGGACGCGTGTTGGCCTTAACTGGGGCATCTTGGTGTATGAGGGAAGCCCTCATGGTTGTACTGATTGGCGATATGCGCTCGGTGTAGCATGGACTTTGGAGATTGGCTGGAGTTGATAAGCACAGCATCTCTGGAGACATACACGCAGAGAGCAAGGACTCGGCTGATACGGCAGCTGGATCGGCTCTCCACCATCACCATAGTGCATACAGTGGGTAGGCATATATATTCATGGTGCTCTGATGCGCGGCTTTGGTAGTTTGATTCGCAAATTATATCAATCCCTGAATCCCAATCCCATGAAAACAAGCGTTTGTGTTGCTAGGCCGAGATACCTGATGAACACCAAATCCTGACGGACAAACGAACAATGAAGCATTCTGTAGGCTCAACTCAGCTCGAGTGATTTGGCCACTGAGGAGTGCTGGCCATACCACCAGTTGCAATTTAAGTTTAAAGCCTGCAAACGTATAAAGCCTGCATTTGATTATTCCAACATTGTTTTATACAAATTACACAGGCATGTTTGACAGACAAAGCATTTTATTGGCAATATGTTACTTTCTGTAATGGAATTGGATTGATCAGGGGTTGTAAGGCATGTTTTACAAGGTTCCACAACAGTAATATATTACAACCTGGTTTGTCACTGCAGTATGGCAAAGCTTGCTTCACGTAGTCTAAATGGAGGTGTGCAGACTCTTCAACTAAATACATTTAAGTAGTTTCATTAAAGAATAATGAAGGTAATACGTTCATATCGTCATTTCCTTTGAAGGTAAACCGATGTAATCATTTTTATGTCTTATGCTGATTTTGGACCTACATGGGCACAATGATGAGTGAAGGAGGCGTGTCATAGGTCTGCAGGTCATGGGTCATCTGGTGCATGTTCTTCTTCCTGGTTCTTGTTTGAGGACGGGGAATCGTAACGAGTGGCATGACGTGTGATAGTCTGTGTGGAGCGGTGGGGTCTAAACCTCAGATGTCGTCCTCCTCCTGATCTCTTCGATGAGGTCCGCTCTGGAGACATCCACCTAGATAGATGGAGAGATGGAGAGGGAGAGATAAAGAGAGAGAGAGAGACACCCCCGCAGGGAGTCTTTACGTTACACACTAAAAACAACAAAACCGTGTTCATTTTGGAAGAAGAAATGTCCTCATGTCCGCGTTCGGCGTGGGCTCCACAGCTAGTATGGCTGTTTGAACCCGGCCAGGCAGCAGGGAGAGAGCTGAGCATGACTCAAACTGACTCGCCTTATATAGTCGAGGGACATTCTGAAGAGCAAACTATTTGTGGTTCTACCGTCTATTGGTCTACTGTTTCCTGCCATCTGGCAGTATAATAATAATAATAATAATAAGTAAAAACAGTCAATTCTATATATTTGCAGGCACACAATCGGACGCCCCATTCACACAGATTGGAGCGCGTCTGCCATCAGCCTTCAGATGACCGCCTGAAGCCTTGATTTGTGGGACCAGGGCGC
>OMOU01065370.1:0-11459 GCA_900312585.1 Malacocephalus occidentalis | reverse complement strand
AGAGAGGTTGGTAGAGCAGTCTTCTGTATACAAGCTCAGGCACAGCGAAGGAGGCACAAATGTCAAGCCTGGATCAATTCAATGTTTCCACTGTGCTCATTTTAACCCCTTCCTGCACACACACCAACAGGAATAAGGGTGAACACACACACACACATGTTGATATGTCTACATTTGACAAGACAAGACTAGATTAGACTAAGATTAGACCAGACTACGGTAGAGTAAACTCCGTTTGATTCGATTTGACGAGACTAAACCAAACTAGATTAGAATAGATTTGATTGAATCTGATCAGATATATGATATAGTTTCTATATTGTGATTTAGTTATTGGTTGTTGAATTTGTCCCATTAAACCCACAACAACATTTGGATTTGGCCATTTGAGGGGAAACCATCTTTCAGTGTAACTCAGTGAACTCATCTTTTAATATAAATAATATTATATTCAGCACAAATATTATAAGATTTGATGCCAACGTAGGCCTACTACCACACAAGACCTACTAACACACAAGGCCTACTAACACGCAAGACCTACTCACACAAGACATCCTAACACACAAGGCCTACTACCACAAGACCTACTAACACATGAGCCCTACTAACACACAAGACCTACTAACACAACAAGGCCTATTACCACAAGACCTACTAACACAATACCTACTAACACATGAGCCCTACTAACACACAAGACCTACTAACACAACAAGGCCTATTACCACAAGACCTACTAACACAATACCTACTAACACACAAGACCTACTACCACAAGGTCTCCTAACAGATGAGTCCCACTAACACGACCTCAGTAAGAACTAAGGCCTACTCATGATGAACTGCAGATGGAACATTTGAAGGAGGCCAAAGTCGTACTCGTATTTTTAAAAAAGCAGTTTCTTTCTGGATGCTCTGGTAGTAATTTATGTACATTATGGGAGTTCCATGCTGCTAAAATGGCTCATTGGCAGAAGGCCACGTGTCCTGGTTTAAACCCTGAGCTTGTGGAAGCGTGAAGGAGCTATTGAAGCTGCTTGGAGAGGAAAAACCCTGCAGTATCTTGTAGTGGCCATACCGATTCACACTTGGCCTTTTGTTTCGTGTTTCTCTGCGTTCTGCCAAATGCTTATTTTAACGGAGTTGCGTGGAGCGCTATTATACTTCAACAAATTATTCTTGAAATAATTTTCATGTATTGCCATTGTTCTCAGATGAACAATGCACGATACAATAATCCCAATCGAAAATTATACATTCAAAATATAGAAATATAACCTGAGTAGGATACGAACCGTCGCCAGAGCGCCTCTTAAGCGTCCCTGCGCGTCACGTGACCCGCTAGGATTATCTCCGTGACGTCAGCGCTGACCGAGCTCTACAGATACAGAGACCGCAGGTTGACACTGACAAGTCTGGGGGAAATCTCATCGCCGTACACTGTCATTACCGTAAGAAACGACACATTTACTCGTTCATTTCCATTATATTGTGTGGTATGTGTGTTTAGAGTAGGCCTATGTGTCACGGGGCGCTTAGATTCGACCTGAGGATGAGGAGGATGAGAGGATGCTTAGATGTTGTATGGGTGCACCGTGTTAATACATTGAATGCTATGTTAAAATATCGATCTGGTAAAGTGAAGGCCTACTGAATGATTATTTACTTTATGTGTAGGCCTATCATAGTGGATGGTGTGGTGGATTTACGTTTATCTTGTATAAATACTATATTGTGTAATATTAGCGTAGCGGTTTGAGAGCGGTTTGATGGCGATATCATTACATTGCGTTGAGTTCATTACGCAGTTTAATATCAAATGTATTCATTTAAAACCGGCCGAGTAAGTGGATGGATGTCGTATCGGGATGCTTAGACGCTGAGCCCATCTTCATCTTCCGTGGCGCCCTTCAGCTGCAGCATCCTGAAGGGCAATGCGACAACATGCTCTCTCTGTAGGCCAGAGTGGATTAAAAAAATCGTAGCTATGATTGTTACATAAATAATAGCAACATGATGATGAATGATGAAGGGTTTTCATGTTATTCTCCATGTATTGCGTGTAGATGATGTTATATTCTGTAGGCCGCTTGGCAGGCCTCGTTGAGCATATAGGGCCTACGATCATCTGTCTGCCTGTCTGTTGGGTGGACGCCTACTCAATCAAATATAACTGAGAAATTGACATTAGAGAGGCCGACATTTATTCTTCTTCACTTGTACATCAGTGAAATCTGTGGATGTGCACAGAATAAATACACTTTGGGTGGTGGTGCAGTGATATTAACACTAGTGATGAATCCTCTGGGCAGCAGGAGTGAGTGAGCGTGAGGAGACCGGTGGTCACCATGGGGGAACTCTTCAGGAGCGAAGAGATGACCCTGGCTCAGCTGTTCCTCCAGTCAGAGGCCGCCTACTGCTGTGTCAGCGAACTGGGAGAACTGGGCATGGTCCAGTTCAGAGATGTAAGTATAGAGAATACGTGCATGCAATTACAAATATATTAACTACAAATGATAGGCTACATATTATACATAACTTGCCTAACCCTTCTTCTAGTCTTCTAAATGATTCCATGTACGTTTAAATATAATATAACTATAGAAATGGTGGCCTAAATGACAGGCAGAGAAACATCACATCCTAGATTATTATATTCAAGATGTTAGACTCTTGTGAGATTACCGGTTGTTATTGTGATGGACACATCCTGTCTTCCATCGGAGAGCAAACGGGCAGTTCAAAAACGCAGGTGGTGGAAATAGTGTTTGTGTTGTTTTGCAGCTGAACCCGGACGTGAACGTCTTCCAGCGCAAGTTTGTCAATGAAGTTCGGCGATGCGAGGAAATGGACAGGAAACTGAGTAAGAAAATGTCTGATCTTTGTTGCACTTGGTGCCAGGAAACAGTCCTGCTGTCATCGACTGAAATCCAGAGGACATTCAAGGTTGCAACAGAAAGGGAACATGTTTAGAGGTTGGAAAACATGTATTATTGTCGTTGTTCCTTCAAGGGAGACTGGGGTGGGGTCATGTAGCCGTATTGGCCCTCAAAACATACCAGTGGTTTCCTCTCTGCACGCAGGTGTTCTCATACTCAGCCAATGAAATGGCTGCCTCAGGTTTCCTGCAGTTTTTATGGTGCAAATAATACTCAACTATACTTCTATTTTACAGTCAACTTCCATTTATTTAGGCAACCTTTTTCCATTTAACGTGGTAAATGGTACATGGATTGCATTGCATAAAGCCCGTCCAATATGAGACATGTTTCTTCACAATATGAGACATGGGACTCTCTGTTCCTCTGCAGGGTTTGTTGAGAAGGAGATCAAGAAAGCCAGCATCTCCACGGTAGACACCGGGGAGAATCCAGAGGTTCCCTTCCCCAGAGACATGATTGATTTGGAGGTAAGCGCTCACACAAGGATCCGACAAACAGCTCGACTGAACATGAGATAAAACTGGTCATTAACTTATTCCTCAAATATAAGGCTGATGAATCAGCAGCAACCCTTACAAAAAGTATGACAAAAGAGATGACAATTTCATCCACTGTCTGGCTGAGGAGTAGCACGCTGTCAAGGTGACCAGCGCTGATGCGTGTAATTGGCAGGCCACCTTTGAGAAGCTGGAGAATGAGCTGAAGGAGATCAACACCAACCAGGAAGCGCTGAAGAAGAACTTCCTGGAGCTGACGGAGCTGAAGCACATCCTGCGACGCACGCAGCAGTTCTTCGACGAGGTCTCACGCCGCCCATACCATTTTCGCCGTGATCTTCACGCGCACACAGCGCGTGAACCCCCGTTCGTCCGTTGGCGTGTGCAAGGCGTAAAATGCAGAGTGGTGTAAAAGACGGATCTGTTTCTCGACAGATGGAGGACCCCAACCTGCTGGAGGAGTCCTCGGCCCTCATGGAAGGCAACGAGGGCGGCCGCGGAGCGCCGCTCAGACTGGGGTAGGACCGCTCACACATACAGTGAAGCCTACGCGTGTATAATACAACAGTACTTCATTTGACTCTGTGATTTCAATAATGTTTGGATTCATCGTTCAGCCCTGGACAGCAGTACTGCAGTATCCAAGCTAATGTATGCGTAACAAGTGTACAGTATAAGTGTAACAAAACTGCACATGGCCTGGTTTGACGTCACCGTAACGCGCACACATTGATCATTGATTGATGACATCACTCTGATTCCAGATTCGTTGCCGGGGTGATCAGCCGAGAGAGGATCCCCACCTTCGAGAGGATGCTGTGGCGCGTGTGTCGCGGCAACGTCTTCCTCCGCCAGGCGGAGATAGAAGACCCCCTGGAGGACCCCGCTACGGTCAGCTAGCACTGAGAGCTACAGACACACACACACACACACACGTATAAACACACACAGGCCTGAACGTTGTCTTCTCTGTCTGAACAGGGAGACCAGGTGCACAAGTCCGTGTTCATCATCTTCTTCCAAGGGGACCAGCTGAAGAACCGGGTGAAGAAAATCTGTGAGGGGTGGGTGTCATCCTTACCGCTTAAGAGACCACATAACCTGAAACATCCGTCAGCCAAATCATCGGTCAAAATGAATTCTGCCGGAGAACATGTGCCGTGCGCTCGCCTGCCACTAATGTAAACAATAGCTATATAATCACTGCTCCAAAGTGCTATTGGCTATTGTCTAGGGCACACTCATGATAAATGCACCTTGGCAGAATCATTTCAACATAGTCATAGTCAAGAGGGACGGTTATGATTATTTAACCTAGGCTGGTATTACTAAGCTGGTCATGTGAGTAATAGTAGTAGTACTAGTGTCGTGTGGCGTTGTCAGGTAATGAGAACAACGCTGGCTTCATCTCACCAGATTCCGGGCTTCATTGTACCCATGTCCCGAGACCCCCCAGGAGAGGAAGGAGATGCTGGCTGGTGTCAACACTCGCATCGATGACCTGCAGATGGTTCGTCAATCGGCACTCCCCTCAATACATGCTCTGTACTCACCTCAATACACGCTCTGGAATTACCTCAATGCACGCTCTGTACTCACCTAAATACATGCTCTGTACTCACCTCAATACACGCTCCATACTCACCTCAATACATGCTCTGTACTCACCTCAATACATGCTCTGTACTCACCTCAATACACGCTCCATACTCACCTCAATACACGCTCTGTAATTACCTCAATACACGCTCTGTACTCACCTCAATACACACTCTGTACTTACCTCAATAAACGCTCTGTACCCACCTCAATACACGCTCTGTAATTACCCGAATACACGCTCTGTAATCGCCTCAATACACGCTCTGTAATAGCCTCAATATACGCTCTGTAATTGCCTCAATACACGCTCTGTAATCGCCTCAATACACGCTCAATACTTACCTCAATACATGCTCTGTACTCACCTCAATACACACTCCGTACTCACCTCAATACACGCTCTGTACCCACCTCAATACACGCTCTGTACCCACCTCAATACACACTCTGTACTCACCTAAATACATGCTCCATACCCACCTTAATACATACATACAGACACATCTTTTCAATGTATTTATCTGATTCAATGATTGGACAAGAGAGACAATGGTGTGACAAGGGAGCCATGAAGAATTGTCGGTCGATTTGAAAGTGATAAATCTAAAGCTAAATCACCACTAAGGTGATGAAGGAAAGGCCCAGATGCAGGGTGTAGCTTTGAGCCATGGTCCTGGCAGGAATTCAGAGTATTGTTTCAGTGCCTGCAGTCCAAGGCATCATTCAACCTTTCAACAGGGGCTTTGTATTTACCGTTGACGTGTTGCCGACCTAACAATTAAAAAAAAACAAACGTCCATCGTTTGATACAAAATTCCGGATGCAGGTTTTCGAGATTGCTTTTCAGTTTGATTTGATGGAATTGCGCGTGTGTGTGTGTCATGGATCATGTATTTGTTTTCAACACGAGTCATTGCTTCTGAACGTTGTGGAACCTCTTAGGCGTGGTAACCACTCTTGGAAGTCTTAGTGCTTACCAGGCCTGACCCCGTTGTCCCCAAAGGACTTGGATTTACTACAGTAAACAAAATAATGTGTTGTGGGCGTGCTTAGTTTGACCTGCCCCTCAAATGAGCCCTTCTCTAAAGTCCATTTATGGAGCATTTCATAACAGAACCACAATTAGCCTGTTTAATGAATATTCCATTGCAATTACCACCTACTTTCGGTCTCCACCGCTACCAACCAGTCCTCGGGGGGGGGTGTGTGCTGTCCTCTACGCAGGCCACCGGCCCAAAAGAGTGCTTCTTCTGAAGAATTGCTAGGTTTCTTCATTGTGTCCTAACCACGCTTCCAGGATTTCTAATCCGATGTCTGGAAAAGGATGCTGAATGTACAGATAGTGGCGGGAGATAGAGGGAGGGATGCGCCTTTCTGTTCGGGTATCGCATATGGCTCTCGCAAATTCTTCATCAACTCCACCTTTCTTATGTTTGTTTGTTGTTGTTGGTTTTCTTGCTCGTGGGTATTTTAATGTTTCACCGGGGGACAATAAACTGACTGACTCTCTCCACCTCACCTCTCCCCTCTGCCCCCCCCAGGTCCTGAACCAGACCGAGGACCACCGGCAGCGGGTGCTGCAGGCCGCCTCCAAGACGATGCGCGTGTGGTTCATTAAGGTGCGCAAGATGAAGGCCATCTACCACACGCTCAACCTGTGCAACATCGACGTCACCCAGAAGTGTCTGATCGCCGAGGTGTGGTGCCCCGTGTCCGACCTGGACTCCATCCAGTTCGCCCTGCGCCGCGGTACGGTACGTGGGCCTTCCGGAGCAGCGTTCGCCCTGACGCTCGCCTGACACAGCCTCGCACCCATATTCACGTCTGAGGTCCGGAGTCAACGTTTGTTGGAGGAGGTGCCGTCACGCAACCTGACTCGATGAGTGGAATTCAGTCGAATGATTCTTGACTGATCATTTGTTTGCGTGTTGGCTGATAAGGATCTTTCTCAGACCCAGGGCCTCCTACACAGGTCACAGCGACCTAGATTCAAGATTCAAGGTGTTTATTCGTCATATACACATACAGGACATGCAGTGAAATGAAAAGAATAGAAACACCAAACTACAAAGAAGAAACACCTTTGAAAAGTCCAAAGGGAATTCCGATTCATATTTGTAGCCAAAAAAGTCACTAAAGTAATATTGTTTTAATGGAGCACGCAGAGCGCAAATGTTTTGTATTGGACTCAAGTCTCTTTTGCTGATGTGGAAATTCTAAAATATTTAGCATCTGTCCTGTGCTTTGGGCTTAAGATGGCATTTGTTAAACTGTTGGTTGGGACCCAAAATGGGATCCTTTTGTTCAACAAACAAAAGGATCTGAGTTTTCCACACGTGCGGAGGTTGGGTCCCGCAGACACGCTGAAATAGTCTTTTGGGTCTCAAGGTGAGAAGGGTTTTTAGAACCCCAGGGACCTGATGGACATGTTTGGTGGTGTGACTGACAGGAGAGGAGTGGCTCCACCGTGCCGTCCATCCTAAACCGGATGCTAACCAAACAGACTCCGCCCACCTTCAACAAGACCAACAAGTTCACCTCCGGCTTCCAGAACATCGTGGACGCCTACGGGATCGGAAACTACCGGGAAATCAACCCAGGTGACACATCTGCATGTCCAACACCATACATGCATACAGACATTGAAAGCTACTGCACAGACGTTGAGTGTTCAATCTTTCAAGCGTTTCTCCCCCCATTGAGAAGTTTTGCGTTCATGCACCTGTGGTGGAGCTTTGCTATGATATGTGATTGACAGGCAAGATGGATTCCCTGAACCAATCGGGGAAGAGATGTCTAGATTGGTCCAGATTGGACCAACGGGATGAGCCGGGAGCAGTCTAAACGTTCTCATACATAGGCAGGCACACGGTCAACCGAAACAGATATTCTCACAGCCCTCACTACTCACACTCACTAAGCGCTGACGCAAGACTATGCGTAACAGAGAACACCGAAACTATAGCTCTTCAATCTTACCGGCAGCACCTTTCATGAAAATACTGTGCCAGTCCATTGGGGTGACTCTGTAGTCTCTGTGTCACTGTGTGCTTCCAGCTCCGTACACCATCATCACATTCCCCTTCCTGTTCGCCGTCATGTTCGGAGACATGGGCCACGGTCTGCTCATGACCTCCATCGCCCTCTACCTGGTCATCAGGGAGAGCCGACTCCTCTCGCAGAAGAGCGACAACGAGGTACCGGACGAGCCCCCGACGTGACCCGACGTAGCCCAAAGAGAGGAGCTCTTCATGTTACTGACCTAGCCCAGCGTGGAGCTGTTCATGTCGCTAACGTAGCCCTTCATGCAGTCCTGTGTGCAATATAGATGACATCATTGAAACCGCTCCTTAAGCGACTACTGCTGTTCATGTTAAGAGCAGCTAACATGGACGCCGGTACTACTAACAATGTTCGTTACACTATTTGGCCCTGCGTTGTAGATATTCAACATGGTGTTTGCCGGCCGCTACATCATTCTGCTGATGGGAGTGTTCTCCATCTACACGGGCATCATCTACAACGACTGCTTCTCAAAGTCTCTCAACATGTTCGGCTCCGGCTGGAGCGTCAGGCCCATGTTTAACGCCCGGGGAGGCAACTGGACGTGAGTTGTGTTCCCGCGAGTCTACTCATTCAAACTCCATACATCTGTCCTCCGGAGACTCGTCAGAGTGGGCCTGAAATGCCCAATGAATGTCACGAATTGTATCGTGAAATTGTGTGGTGAGCGATACGTTGTAGCGCTAACTAGCTTACCCATCATGCACCATTTCCTCTTCGGTTAGACTTGAGACCCTGGATTCAAACGCAGTGCTTCAGTTGGACCCTGCGGTGCCGGGTGTCTTCAACGGGCCCTACCCGCTCGGGATCGACCCGGTAATTCATTCATGCGTGTAGCACCACACAACTGCTAGAATCATATTGTTTTAAGACACGTGTTTACTTGCCTGTTCTTCCTGTGCGGCCATACGCTTTGGCCTCATCTGCATGTTCTGTCACTCGTAACAAAACGAACACGGCCAGTCACAACGTTTTTGTGTTTGCAATGTTTTTTTTTTATTGATCAGATCTGGAACATTGCCACCAACAAGCTCACCTTCCTCAACTCCTTCAAGATGAAGATGTCCGTCATCCTGGGCGTGATCCACATGCTGTTCGGCGTGTCTCTCAGTCTCTTCAACCACCTGTGAGTGTTTCCACGTCATGCGAAACCCCTTGCTTGCTTCACTCGCATTAAAGCTGCCGCCGGTAAGGTTTCAGACGTGACTTTGGCTTTCCACTCGCTAATAGTTGACGGGCGGATATCGTTGGCATTTCTCACAAATTCCACTCCAATTACAGAACTTCAATCTCACCTACACAGCGCCTTTCGGGAAGAAACGATTACGTCGCTGCGAAAAGTCAATGTTTTTGGGATTGTAACAACTTGAGTCGCTTTGTGTTGTTTTAAGAATTCCCGTATGATTACAGCAGGATGATGTGATTTATAGTGAGCGGTACGCACTACACCTGGAGAGGGTGTGTTTATGTGTGCAGGGGGGGGGGAGTGCATGTGTGTGTGTGTGTGAGATACATGATCCCTATGAATTTGAACGCATTGTCATGGAAAGTTACAAGTTACGAGCTCCTTCGACCGCAGCCCTTGCCAATAAAGTGATGTATGTTGGTTCATGCCGCCACACGCACCACCTAGAGCCTTCCTTTGGGCCTCTGGTTCTGCCTGCGCCACCAGCACAGGGTGGGATTACACACTGGCAACTATTCTGAATACCTCGGTTTAAAAGGATGAATGAATAAGCAAGCGATGTGACTGAAAGTGAGATGTCTGTAATGATTATGTCATGGATAGGGCATGTATGTATAAACAGGCGCCAGAACACAAGGTTAGGTACGCTAGGCTCAGCCATAATGTAATGCATTTCTTCTATACGTCAGGGTTTCGTGCTTCGTACGTCGCGAGCGTTTGTGGAAAACGCTTCGTTGTTTCACGAAAAATACTTTTATTTCCATCCGTGTTTCATCTACACATGTAAACCAAAAGTCTTGGTGATGTTTTAAATGAAACGATTCTGTTAAACCAGTGCTAGATTTACTGATATGTGCAGCAAAATTAAAAGTGGCCATTTTTCCCCGGACCATCTGCTTGTCGGTCGCTAGCTAGCTACTGTACCTGCTACATCTTGTATCTCTGTACTGCTTCTAGAGGGCAGGTCATCTGTCCTCTAGAAGGTCATGTGCTTTTGCCCACACTTGCACACCTTTACGACACTTTGTCCTACAGCGAACCTTCGACCTCTGACTCGGAGTAAACTGACTCTTAACTCTTAACTATCTTATTAACTACAGTGGTTGTCATGGTGCTACGTGGTGTGACATTACTTCCCCTCGCTAAAAACCCAACGGTACTTGCTCGGAGACGAGGTGACAAAGTGACAAATGAGCTCCGGTCTCTCAGGTACTTCAAGAAGCCCCTGAACATCTTCTTGGGCTTCATCCCCGAGATCGTCTTCATGTCCAGCCTGTTTGGCTACCTGGTGCTGCTGGTCTTCTACAAGTGGATGGCCTACGACGCCCTCAGCTCCCGGGAAGCGCCCAGCCTGCTCATCCACTTCATCAACATGTGTCTGTTCAACTACAACGACCCCACCAACAAGCCCCTCTACTCGGGACAGGTGATCTCACCTCTCTCACCACCAGCAGCTCTCTCTCTGTCCTTGCTCTCTCTCACACCTTTAGCTTGTCTGTCTCTGTAGAGTTTACCTGTCTGTCTCTCTAGAGTGAAACTGGCTGTCTGTCTCTGTAGGAGTTAACCTGTTGGTCTGTCTCTCTGTAGTTCACCTGTCTGTCTGTCTCTGTTTAGTTAACCTGTTTGCCTGTCTCTGTAGGGTTAACCTGTCTTATTCTATAGAGTTAACTTGTCTGTCTGTCTCTGTTTAGATAATCTGTCTGTCTGTCTCTGTAGAGTTAACCTCTTTGTCTCCGTAGAGTTAACCTGTCTGTCTCTGTAAATGTCTCCCGTCTCTCTCTGTAGGAGTTAACCTGTCTCTCTGTCTCTGTAGGAGTTAACCTGTCTGACTGTCTGTTTGTCACTGTAGGAGTGAACCTGTCTCTCTGTAGGAGTTAACCTGTCTCTCTGTCTCTGTAGGAGTTAACCTGTCTGACTGTCTGTTTGTCGCTGTAGGAGTTAACCGGTCTGACTGTCTGTCTCTCTCTGTAGAGTTAACCTGTCTGACTGTCTGCCTCTGCAGATGTTAACCCATCTGTCTCTTTGCCTCTGCAGATGTTAACCCGTCTGTCTGTGTATCTCTAGATGGGCATCCAGGTGCTGCTGGTGCTGATAGCCTTAGCATGCATCCCCTGTATGCTGATAGTGAAAACCATGGTGCTCCGACGGCAGCATCTGTGGAAAACC
>OMOU01065369.1:0-11738 GCA_900312585.1 Malacocephalus occidentalis | reverse complement strand
CCCCCTTCTCCTTCCCAAAGTGAGGCAGCTCTGCAGTTTTTTGAAGGACTTGACGCTTTTTCAAACCTCATAAAGAAAATGTTTCTAGTCGACAAGGTGTAAAGCTTTAGTGAAGCTACAAAACCCCTCCTGTCCACACCTCTTCTACCCTGTTTATTTTTGTGTTTGAACACCTCCGAAGTACCTGTTGGAGAGTTTAGAGACTTGACAGACCCTTGAGAAATTGTCCTTAGACATAGTTTACCTTTTTAATGTTTGTACTTTTTCCAGAAATGAATGTGAATTTGCTTTTAGAAAAAATTATGTCCTGCAAGATGAATTTGTGTAGGTGGCTAAAGTTGTTGTCCTTGGAATGTTAGTGTAATCAAATGAATGCCTATATTAAAATGATAAACTTGACTTGACTTCTTATCCCACGTTGTACTTGGTTGTTTGGCTATTACTCTCCGTAAATATGGGTGTGTGTGTGTGTGTGTGTGTGTGTGTGAGTGTGTGTGTGTGAATTGACCTCTTGTTTTAGATGATCCCTCATTTAACAGGTTTGACAGCGGTTTTCTATTTTCTATTCTCCAAAAATATAAATGTGGCGATAAGACAAAAAAAATCCCCAAATGAAAATGAATGTTACACAATGCAGTTATGAGCAGTTAATATTTTTGTTAATGGAAGATATGTGTCGGTGTGTAGTATTTAACACTATATACTCTTAAATGTCGTTATTTCTTCTGAAGCAAACCTTCCCTGGAAATATTTTGCCTGCACTGGGAATGTTTGTTTGTTTTCTCTTCCCTTTTCTTTTACAGAGGTAAATATGTGTGTACTAAGTCAATATTTGTTTATTCCATTCCATGGAAATTACAGGTATGTTGTACATACTGCCAACAATTGTCTTGCAAGTTGAGGCGTACCTTTACTATGAGACTATAAATAAAAACTATTTTATCCTTTTGGGGTGTTCTTTGTGTTGTCTGTGCAGTGGGATATTGTGTGTAAACATCATGCATCAAATCATTGCTCTATGTTTTTCTTTACATTTAATATTTAATTGTGTCATTGTTTTAACCACAGACAATGTAGTGGCCTTTAGAAACCGGTCTGACCCATCATATGACGCCTCCCACTCACAGAAAAAAACAACTGGTGAAACCACCTGATGCCAGATAAAGACATAATTCAAACAGGAAAATTACCTTCAAAATAAAAGCATTCATATCGTCTAGCTCGATGCGTGCTACCGGCACATCAGTGACCCACAACGGCATTCTAGCCTACGGGAAATATACATCCAATTGACCCTGCGCTAGTTAAATAATTAAATAGTTCATTAGTGGATACCAAAAACCTGATATACAACCAAGACAACTCAACTCCTATTCACCCAACTGCGTTGAAAGTAGCTATCATGTAGGTGAGCCTAATTTTTGAATACAATTTATTTCCATTTGTTAGCTTCAGTGTTTGTGTTCGATAGGTGGATATATTCATAATAGTTTCAGGCTGAGATATGAAATGTATTGATTTGGGTACGCAGAGGAAGCTTTATTTTGAAGAAAATAACCGGATGAGGAAAATTGTTGTGGGATTGACAATTAGTATTCTCTTAGAAGCGGAGTGCAAGTGCAAGTGCTTTTACTGTCTGGTGCAAAACCGAGTTACGATGCTCTTTTCTGCTCTTTTACATTTCAGTCATGGCTAAGCAGTATGATGTTTTGATCAGATTACTGATTCTAGGAGATTCCGGAGTTGGTAAAACGTGTTTGTTGCGAAGATTCACGGAAAATGAATATCACCCTCACCATATTTCAACAATTGGTAAGCTGTCAAGATTTTCAGAGGACATCGATGCTTATATTTGTCGGAAATGACATAACATAAGAAACATAAGAAACATAAGAAAGATCACAGTGGGGTTAATAAAACAGTTGCATTGATTTGAGTCATCACATAATGGCCACCTTAGCAAAGTTTCCAGTTGAAATAGAAATCCATAAGGAATTGCAACTGCTTGGAGCATTTGGGGGAGCAGGAAACAACGGGATTTTTATTCTCATGCTCAAGTTTAAATGTCATTGCCACTTTTTATTTTATTTTCATTCAAAACAGTTTTTCTGATTTCTCGTCGACCATTATAATTGTGGTGTGCATGTGGTGAAATACGTCCAAACAAATAAAAAACAAATAATAAAAATGGGTTATTTAGCAAAGTAAGAAGCGATATTGCAGGGACGGGGACAGAACGGGTACTCCTATAACGACACGAGTACGATGTGTGTGTCATTGTCATGATCGTCAACAATAATATATATATACTGTATATATTTGTTTCATGATTTTAGGAGTCGATTTTAAAATGAAAACATTAAACATAGATGGAATCAAAGTCCGAGTACAGATTTGGTAAGTGGAAGGCTGTCAAATGCCACCATTGTCACCGTGTAACATTTTGTCAATTATAATTAAACTTGAGGAGATAAACTAAACATATTCTGTCTTTTAAGGGACACGGCAGGTCAAGAACGTTATCAGACCATAACTAAACAGTACTACAGGCGGGCACAAGTGAGTTTCTAAAACAAATATTCACTGTAATTGTCAACTGCTGCATAATACGTTAAACAACATGTATCTTTATTGTTCCTTGTCCCTTGATCACGTGTCCATTTTCTGCTTTGAATTTCACCTAGGGCATTATCCTTGTATATGACATAACGAATGAACCAACCTTTCAGCACGTCATGAGTTGGGCGAGTGATGTGGATGAAGTGAGAGTAACATAAAACACAATTTTCCTCTTTGCTCACATTTGCTCACATTATTGTTGTTGTTGTTTTGACGAGCGGATGCATTAGGCCTACTAGTCAGTCTGTTTGCAGTACTGCTGATTGATCCATTCCATTGACTGGTGTTTTTTTTTTTAGAAAGCCCCTGACGGCATTCAGAGGATCCTAGTCGGGAATAAGTCTGACGATGAAGCAGGAAGATGTGTCTCTGAGGAAAAGGGAAAAGAGGTTTGCTTGCATTTTTAGAAGTGACGTGACCACGTGTTATGAAACAGTCGCACCACTTTTAACACACATTTCTCACTCGTAGCTTGCAGCTTTCTATGGATTAGACTTCTTTGAGACCAGTGCCCGCACCAACCAAAACATCAGTGAGGTAAGGTCACATGGGCGTCACCAGTTCAGCCAGTACCTCCAGGTAGTCATTATTTAGTTGTTTATTAGTGCACGGTTGGTCTATTAATATGCAGGTAAAGCCCATTTAATTGTGGACACGCCTGACCTGCACACTTTATATGTCTGAATCTCTTTTCTTTTGTTGCGCCAACATACCATAATACCCCCAGTATGTGCTAACCTACTTGCATGGGAATACAAAAAAAAAAGTTGTTTCTGCAATCGTTTTTCTTTGTGCTTATTTCCTCATTCCCTCAGTCATTCACACGCTTAACCGAGTTGGTGCTGCAGGCTCACAGGAGAGACGTAGACGGCGTTCTGGGCTCCTTAGACGGTTACCTGAACGGGCCTTCTCCGGAGCAGCGGGAGGGTCTTCGAGATGCTCACGAAGACACGCAGAATACCTGCTCGTGTTGAGTGTGAGGGCATGAGTGCGCTTCTTTGTTTTTTTTGTACTGCGAGACCCTTTTATCCAACACTGTTGAAGTGTTGCCCTGTGAATTTTTTTTTAGATTGCTGAGAATGTTATTTACCAAAGCATGACAATATGTGTCGGTGGATTGGAGGTCAGCTCAATTTTATACCGTTTAAGTGGGATCTGTCCACCTGTCCCACTTGTGGCGCAAAATGCGTCTTTTTGCAACAAAACATATTTATTTTGTCACCGTGTTGCTTGTTGGCCAGATTAGCATGTGCTAATCTTCAGCTCTATTTAATCATGGATTTGACTATTTCAACAACAACAAGGTAACTAGGTCTATTCTGGGAAAAGAACAGGCAGCCAAGAGCACCTGGTTGAATTATTCACACCTTGAAACTGCAAACCATAGTAGTGTGGATGGATTTGTTTACACCATATAGGATTATAGCCTTGTGGAAGAGAACGGCAAGCTACTCAAGATTGTGTTCTTTGTGATTATTTTGTTGTTATTTTGGCGGTGCAATTATTTGTAGTAGGGCTTCTATTGGTAATTGCTATTTGTTCATCAGTTCAGTTCATCTAGTCGCTCAATTAAATTCCATTGTTGCCTTTTGCATCATGCCTGTGTCGTTGCCATGTAATTGTACATTTGAAAGGTTTGTATTATAGAAATCTTGTGATTTATGTGTATTGCCTTTATGTTTGGCATACAGGACATTGTTAATATTTTAGAGAAAAATAAGAAACGGCAAAACAAAACAGGAACCGAATTCAGAGTGAAATATTTAGAGCAGGTTGAATGAGGGCTTATTCAGTCGATTCATCCACTTTTCATCGCATTCTTTGGAAGACTAATGTAATGTACTGGTCAATGTTTGATGACCAAGAAACTGATATAGTGTACGGAATTGCCATGGAACATTGTACTATTTTATAGTAGTACATTTCATTGACCATGTGTTTGTAATGTTGAAGGGCAAGCTGTATCTGATCTACTTTTGTACATTTTGCAAATAAATGTCAGGATCCTTTACAGTGACACATTTACACTGTCTTTATTATGCCACAAAAGGTCAACATCCATGATGAATTTGATTCTATTAACTGTTTAGCTTTTACAAAAAATGTGATATGAATCTCACCTTATGAAAAGGATCAGTATCGTATGACAGGTGTATATCACGTTTCTGCCCAGCAACCTGACACACACCCACAGAAAGCAGCCCACCCCCGCCCCCTCTGCCTTAAATGTAGTCAGGTGACCGGGTATCGGGATTACACCTGCACTCGCTGAAGCCGTGTCCTACTACAGTCTTGTGTGGCACAGCGGCGGAGACACAAGATGACGTTCATCGCCAAGACCTTCTATGACTTGAAGGCCACCACGCTGGAGGGGGACACGGTGGACTTCAATGTGTTCAGGGGCCGAGTGGTGCTAATCGAGAACGTGGCCTCGCTCTGAGGCACCACCACCCGGGACTACACCGAGCTCAACCAGCTGCAGAGCAAGTACCCCCACCGGCTCGTGGTCCTGGCCTTCCCCTGTAACCAGTTTGGCTACCAGGTGAGTGGGAGACATCTTTCAGAACTAGTAATCAGTCAATTGATCAACTTTGTGGCAGATCACAAGAAATGTATATGTGCACAAAATGGTCGGTTGTTGTACATGCGCGTGTCATTGCAGGAGAACTGCAGCAATGGAGAGATCTTGAATTCCCTGAAGTACGTCCGACCGGGCGCGGGGTACGAACCCAACTTCACCATCTTTGAGAAGTGCGAGGTAAACGGACCAAACCCTCACCCGGTCTTTGCCTACCTCAAAGACAAATTGCACTATCCCGAGGACAACCCCAACTCCCTCATGCATGACCCCAAGCATCTGATTTGGACTCCCGTCTGCAGGAATGACATCTCCTGGAACTTTGAGAAGTTCCTTGTGGGGCCAGAGGGTGAGCCCTTTAAGCGTTACAGCATAAAGTTCCCCACCATCAGCATAGAGCCCGACATTCAAAGACTGTTGAGATTAACCAAGACCTAAAATAAATAAATAATATGGTCTAACATATCCCTCACATTGCCTTCTCATCATAATAAATACCTGTTCCGTCTTTTAAGCCTTATTAAATGAAGGTGCTACTCTGAACACTTGTGGGAGTACCACCTGAGACCCTGTGTAAGATGCTCAAGAGGATTGGATTCACGTTCGTGCTTTGGAAACTATTCTGATGGGAAGGCACTGTTAAAAGATCATTGTCATGTGTTATTTTTATAGTCTTGAAAATAAGGAACAAGGAATTAATCAATTATTTTCAAGTGTTAAAGAGTAGTTCCTATTGCTGAAGAACGATAAAAACGCATGCATACTGTTTATTCCTAAATGTGTGTGACCAGCAGGTGGTGCTATTATTTATGAAATGAATACGATTCTCGCGAAAAAGGTTTCAATAAATCATTTTGCTCAACCTACGAATTGTTTCTGTTGTATTGCCTCTCTATAAAGGCTTACAAGTGTGATTATTGTGTCGTAACGTTGAATATAGGTAGGGCCTAAGTTGGGCCTCCTAAACAACCTGGGTTCTTCCAAGAGCCTATTAGAATCAGCATGCGTAGATTTCGATCTTTTCTATAATAGATACGATGGTAGATTTACATAATGCGCATTTAGCATGCATTTTTCCCCACACATTTTATCTCATGTGAAAATCGGATTGGATCTGACAGCAAACGATGGCAAATATAAAACTGTACTAACGTCGAACAATACAATAATTGCATTACAACATGTATCATATTTATCAAAATGGTTGGCCCATGTCACCCATTCAGACACCGGAGTCAAAAAAGCTAAAGCTATGCTATAGGATATATATACAGTATATATAGGCCTGTCGGTTTCACGAATCCGTTTATAACTAAACATGTATCGTTCACGAGCGGTAGGCCCTGTGTTATTGCGTCCATCATTGTGTACATTGTTTACCTGCTCGAACAGACGACAGACACATTTGTTGTATCGACGCGACGCATGTTGTAACATCCGGAAGCGAGGAGCCGCCACAGGTGAGCGGTTACCACGGTAACGTTTGGTTTCTCTCGGCGATGCACCTCTCGCGAGACTGCGATCCAGATGGGAGGGTGTCTGAAATGATCTCATCTTTCTAGCGACTGCATAGCGCAGCGAGGAAAAACCAGTAACTTTCTATCAAACTTATGAGTTGAATCCCACGGCGTTGGAGGCCAGACCCCCGTTAGCTTTTAATTGGGAGCCAGTCAGTTATTACGCTATAGCCGCGAAGAAAACGAGGCGTACTGGTGCGTCTTGGGTTTTGGGTACTTGGAGGGGGGGGGGACCTGCTGCCACTAGTTAGACAAAAGGCGGAAAACGTTATGCATTGTGTGACATCCAGCGATTGAGAAAGCAGAAAAGGAGGAAAGGTGAGTCGGACACACTAATGGCTGTATGGCTGTATGCTGTGCTGTGTAATACGTGCGATCACCGTGCAGGGTGTACTGTGTTGTAGTCAAACATACAGAGTGCAATCTACGCCTATATGTGGAAATAATAATGGGAAACGGCGCCGTGCATTCGATGTCGGTTCCGTTTTAATCGCACGAACGTAGTCGTTGCGCTTGAATGGTTTCCCCTCGAGTGACTGAAGCTGTCAACGTGTATTCTTGATGTAGTCTCAAGTGCACCCTCCGTCTCGTCATGTACACCCAAGGACAATGCATGGTCCCGAGGGAAAGACGACGCACAGGTGGCATCAAAACACACGGACGCGAACGACTCCCCCGTTTGCGTAGTCGGACTCGAGCGATGATTTATGGTTGTCACGCCAAGTGGACCTTGCGGATAGGGAATGATAAGATATTTCTGATATATGTGTATTTGGGTGTTTTTTACGAGATAGATTGCCAACAGACGTGTGCACATGTGTAAGTCTATGGTCCACATCCCGTTCGTGAGGTAGAACTGATATATAATCCATAGGCTGCAATTTCACTTTTTGGATGAACATGTAATCGACTTAAACCTTTAGGCTATAGGCTTTAGTGTGAGAGTAGGCACCCGGAAATGTCCATTGTCCAATAACTTGGACAGTTCTCTTCTGAATTAGTCATATTATTTGTGTATAAGTATAATATATGTGTTTTTGTCGTTGTTACAGCTATGTAATCATATGGTATTTGCCAGGCCTGGATTAAAATGGACGAGGACTTTCAGGCGATGAAGTAGGTTTCCAGGCTGTGTCTGGACATGAAACTGAAAATATGCCTGCCATTGTCATAGAAGCTGGGCCTACCTGCAGCAGGGGCTCAACTGAAAGCATTCACACAAACTTGCATGGGCAATTTGACAGGCTTTGATGGGAAGTGGTCATGACTGGTCATCCATTACTTTAACATTACAAATGACACTTCTCTGTTGTGTGGATTCTATGAAAATAACTTCAAAGTCAATTCATCTTTGGAGATTAACTTTGGGCAAGGATCAAGGATTTTTTGGCATTCTTGATGGGCTTAGTTGACCTATAGTAGACATAACATTCAGGCCTAGCTCCACGCATGCACTGCTCTGTCTCAGTTTTATCATAGCTTATAATGTAGCTTTTCCACAATGTGGCTTGCACTAAAACATTTATTCACACTGGGTCACTTGCTGGATTCTCTGATTGGATTCTCGCTTGAAAATTAATCTAGTGCATATGTAGCAGCTTTGAGTCACTCTTGGGAGATGGATTTAGCTCTATTTTAATCACCCACATTGGCCCGTTCACTGTCTTCTTTATTTTCATTCAAAAATACAACTCAAGGTTATGGGAATACTTTTGAGTGTGTCTCCAATTCCCAATGGGAGTGAGTGAGAATACAACTTGTTGTAGGTTAATAGCCGTTTATTTGAATATGTTATGATCTTAATATGACTTTGCCAACAGAAAAGTGTAAAGCTTTGTATCTTTCTCATAGGGAAAGAAATAAAATAAATAAAAAGGTTCTGAATTTGCATGTAGTTGCTGTTGTTGTAGAAAAGCATTGTAGTGTAATTGTAGTGTAAGCAATATGAAACTTGTTCTGTTAGCCTTGCAACTATGAATGCTTGAAACCTTCTCTATTCTTATCTTTATGTGATATATTGCTGTCTCCTTCAACAAGGAGTAAGGAAGCCACTTTGGATAAAAGTGTCTGACAAATGCCCTAAATGTAGATGTAAATGTAGTGTGAGATCCCTTCATCATAGTCATTACTACATGCCCTATATAGTCCTAACGACAGAGTGCAACTTGATTGTAAGTTCCATGATCTTGTATCCATGGGTTGTAAGGGGGTAGCAAAACAGTGATTGGACAAGAGGTGCATTGTGCTGCCTGTGGAATGTGAAAGGCAGTAATTACACTAAATGACTCTTATGAATCTGTTTTCTCTTCAGTCCTGAGGTTATTAAAACACTTTCCTGCTTGCTATCAAAGTGAAAGTAGTCCTTTAATAATTGAAATGGAATTAGCATATCGGGGCTACTTGAAAGGGAGAGTTCTATCAGGATTAGGCTAATCCGTTTGTTTGGTTGTTGCTATAGCACATTGGCTGATAGATGGAGGTGTGTTTGCTTTACTTGTAAGCGACAGATTCATTTCTTTTTTGTTTGTTAGTGTTAATGACTAATTACTATCCAATTGGTTTTCACGTAGCCTAAAGCCTCATCGTCTTATAGCCCTTTGATGGCAAAGATTGACTAAATGTATCGTGTCAAATACATAGACTACAACCTTTTGATCGCCTCAGTCCTGCGACGTCTAGGCCTATATACGGCAATGACTCAAGCCTGTGATTGATTCATCGGCTTTTGCCAACACAGGTGATACAGACGTACAGGTCTCTTCCAGTTCCGTTAGTCGGAGCCCAGTCAGCAGTCAGATGGCTTGGTGATTACATGGCCACAACAGTACTTTTTTTCTTTCTCCTTTTACTAATGTTCTGAGGGGGTGCGAGCCACCATCACACTGTCTAGGGGCCATAGGATGTGAGGGTTAATGAGTTGGACTATGATGAGCTCTGACAACGGGCTTGCATTTCCTGCTAAACAGTTGGAATGCTCCGTCTTTGTCTAGCTGTGGCAGGCCACCGTATGCCAGCCAATGGAATAAACCAGAGGGCTTGGACACCACAATGGCCATGATGTAAGCTCTTTCAGTGCACTGTCACAAAGCAAATGCATACTGACAGTGAAAAATGGCCCTCTGTTCTGCACCACCCGTGGGGAATTTTGACCCCCACAAAAAAAAAAATCCCTGCTAATTCCGGCTATGTCATTATCTCTGTGGGAAATGGAACGGAGTGACAATAAAGTGATTTTATGTTGTTGTGTGCAGGTGCTAAAGACTGCTTTGGGTTCTTGCTTTGGACCACCACTGTTGGAAAGGGTATAGTCTACTCTGCAGCAGACTGCTTTTACATTCTGTAGATTTGATGGATGGAATGCCGCTTTGGCCAGAGACCAAAGAAGTCTTGGTTATCGGGACCTCAACACGAACCCCGACCAAATGCTCCCAACTCCTGATACTGTTGCCAGAGATAGGAAGTAAATCAATCCTCCCAACAAATCAGAATGGTGGCGTGACGAATACAAGATTATTCATCACCAGGCAGAAACTCATCATGTGCCTGCTAACAGACAACTCCTGCTACCATGACGACGAGGACAACGATATGAGCTTAGTGTTTGTCTCAACATGTCTGTCATTTGCTGTACCGTCTCAATTCTGCGGGCCCGCACGGTTGTCTCTCTCTGGGTATGATTACCGCAGCAATCTCCCAGCTCCCAGTCAAATGAAAACAACCAGGCAGAGGCAGACACGGGGCTCCTGCTACGTCTGTGTGGGTAGCAGTGGGAATCATTTCCCCATTGTAAAACCACAGAGGCTGCGCCGAAATCGGAGAAGCGGGGCAGGAATGCAATGAGGGCTTGGCCGCGGTGGCTGAGAGCGGCTGGGATCTGGATGCACAGACAGGTCTGTTCAGCTTTTCCTCATTCCTCTGCGCGTTTTCAACTGTTGTAATCGGGAAAAAGGCAGCATGCATGTCGCTGGAATTCTTGCTCACAATAGGTAGGCTGCCACACACACACACAAGTTCCTTCCCTGAACATATCAACTTATTCTCGATGAGCCTGCCAATCCTCTTGAGAGGTTACTTTCTAGCCTTGTTTCCTACCTTTAGGAAACATTCTGGAAAAGAAGTCTTCTCACGGCCCCCAAGATTCCACATCCTCTGCTAGCCAGGGAACATTCATGTCCACCCACCGGGTTCCGCCATTACCTTTCTGGCAAAGCCGGACAAGAGGAAAGGCACTGTGGGGAATCAAAGGTTTCCTTATCCTGAATTCCTGAAATTCAGACTGCATTTGTATGCTTTGATGGCCTGCACGACACGGTGTGTTTATTATCCTACATACACACACACGCACACTCTTACAAATACACAAATCTCTTCATATGGAGGGAGATAATGCCAAGTTTTAGCCACTCCGGCGTGTATGGGACTCAGCCCTGGACATGACCGGGGTACCGACTGTGACGCCCCACATGACATTGATGGAGTGAAATGTTTTCTGTTTGCGCCAGGTGCAGAGGGCAGATAGGGCTGACTAATAACAAACATGGCCGCCTTCCCAGCTCCCAGCAGCCAGTGCTGGTTTCCTGTGCGCTGCGTTGGTGTAGCGATGACTCTTGCCAAAGTGCGTATCAGCTGCCTAAACTGACGGTGATGATGGCAGTGCACCAGTTGATGACGGGAGAAAACGGTTACACTGACTTCATGTGTTATGCGGTGAAAATATACGGCGGTTAAAAGCAGAGTTTTATGGACTGTTATGCTACCGAGATGGCAGTCATTGCAACTCCTAACCATCCCTGGAAGAGCGCACGCCCCACTCTGCGTTCCTTCTCACGATGTTTCCCTTGATAATTGATGGAAGGAAGTTCTTCCTTGTTTCTTTGGAGGGTGCGTGGGGTGTCATGATGTGCTCTGTGAAACCCTTTGAGTCCAACTGTGTGATTAAGGTTGATACAAATACACTGGACTAGATTTAATCAATTTAATCATGTGGTGGGGGGTGGGGAGTGATATAGATGTCTGCTTTTACT
>OMOU01065364.1:0-10824 GCA_900312585.1 Malacocephalus occidentalis | reverse complement strand
GCGGGATGTTGTTGGCTGCTCAATCAAGTGGCTTTAAGAGCGTTTCATGCGGTGTAGTTTAGTGGCTGTTGGACCGCAGAGACCACATCACAGCATACACACACACACACACTCACGCATACACACACAGGCGTGCACACACACAAGTACGTACACACACACACATGCACGCATGCACACACACACACACACACACACACACAGGCATGCCTTCCCGCACGCACTTACAATTAGGATTCCCGATCCTTTCTAGATCCTGAGCCACGTTTTCCAGTTTGTTCCCACAAGTTGTGACTGCACGCCTGTTTCTCACTGACCACTGATTGATCAAGCGGCGTACTGACGCCCAGACCAACAGAACCGTCTCTGCTGGATTGGTTGCCTGTGACCACGGACGTTTGCGTTCATAGAAGATTGCCTTTTGTTTTGCTTTCTGGTTTTTGGGTTCACCTGCACAGTGAGATGAGTTTTGTTTATGTTTTTTCAAGAATTGAGAGCCTCACTTTTGCCTCACTTAAACTTTATAATCCCTGCTTTTGGGTCCAAAACCAAGTACTGGCCTCTCCGGCCACGACAGTTTAACAAGGAGGAATCCCAGACGTCTCGTCTCCGAACTACGCTTTAAGTCACGAGCACGCGCGAGAACGGACGCCTCCAAACTGGACGCCGACAAGCAGCTTTGTGGTCAAAGCAGCTTGTGGTGAAAAAGCAATAAAAACATAGAGGCTAGAGAGAAGATGGTTGGAGTATGGTCTGTTCTGCAGAGAGACTTAGAGGGAAATAAATCATTTTGACTCAAAATGCCGAGCCACCCTTTGCCGGCGCCCGTGACTTGCAGTCTCATTGGCCGCTGTCCGCCAGAAAGACGCTATGACACGCCTCGGATTTGGGGTTTTGTCTGTGAAAACTCTGTGAGACTCCAAGCATGGAGCTGACGGTTACATGTCTCTAGGCATGTAACTCTACTTGTGCCAGGTACACAGGCTACCTGTCTCACACCATCTGGTAGCCACTCTACCTGTCTCACACCATCTGGTAGCCACTCTACCTGTCTCACACCATCTGGTAGCCACTCTACCTGTCTCACACCATCTGGTAGCCACTCTACCTGTCTCACACCATCTGGTAGTCACCTGTCTCACACCATCTGGTAGCCACCTGTCTCACACCATCTGGTAGCCACCTGTCTCACACCATCTAGTAGCCACTCTACCTGTCTCACACCATCTGGTAGCCACTCTACCTGTCTCACACCATCTGGTAGCCACCTGTCTCACACCATCTGGTAGCCACCTGTCTCACACCATCTAGTAGCCACCTGTCTCACACCATCTGGTAGCCACCTGTCTCACACCAGCTGGTAGCCACCTGTCTCACACCATCTGGTAGCCACCTGTCCCACACCAGCTGGTAGCCACCTGTCTCACAGAGGACAGTGTTGTGCTGCAGCCGTCTCTCTCTTGTTCGTATTTAACATGAAGCTGAGGAACACAGATCACACGGAGCCCCGGGGCACAGGGCGACCTGCTTTGTTCTCCTAAACCACATCAAAAGTGGAAAACACTAAAAACAAACAAATAAACTTTTTTCACCGTGTCTAAAGGAGTGTTTTTAATTGTAAAAACAATTTGCACCCCAAAACAATCAAGTGTGAATTGTTGTGTTCTATTGTGAATGCGTGCCCGTTGGCTTTCATTAGACGGTACTTTGAACTAGCGATGGGTTGTTTTGCTGTATGGAGAAGAGAAGTATTACTAAGTTAAGATTAGCTCACTTCACAGAGGACTTCAGAGTATACACCATTACAACAAACCAGCAATAAGTAAAACTTTAAAAGCACTGTAAGCGATATGTATTTGTTAAAGTAAGCGTTAAATAGCACTTTATTCCGATAGCTATCACTGATATAGAGTGTTTGGTCATTAACATCCCATAGTGGGGCGGGGGGGTGCTTAATGCAAAACCAGACAGGGAGTTAGCCAAAATGGTGACAATTCTTACAGTGCCTTTTAAACTACTATGTCTACTAAAACATCCCCCACATACTGGATGTGGATTGCTGTGCAGATGGGTTCACACCCACAGACGAGCACAGTGTCATTTCCAATCGATACCATATCAATATCACTCAATAACAAACAATAAACTGCAGTTGGATGAGGAGGCCAAAAGAGAAGCTGCAGAGCAGAATAATGACATGATGAACAGATTCAATAAAGAGGTGAAATTATGAGATCAGATTAAGATTGTATATATCAATGTTTGATGAAGTGTTAGATATTCGTTAGAATAAGGATTATATTCATAGATTAGATGAAGAAACGTAATAGAAGGGGTTAAATTATGGGTTCAGATGAACTTGTAAAATGATGATATTGGATTAAAATGTCAAATAAAAACCATTAGATGAAGTGGTTAGATGGCAAAATTAGAGTCTGGATTAAGAAATTAGGAAGGAGTTACAAGAGGCGTACAGGTCAACAGAAAAGATTAGATGAAGGGGTTAATTCAGGGGATTAGGGGAACAGATCACATCAACAGATTAGGAGGAGAAATGGATGCCTTACACTGTGCTGCATGTTCCTCCACACAATCCTCTGGACGCAGCACAAACACCGAGGAGAGAAATATGATTGGACGTTGGAGACAGAAAGTTCAACAAAGACACATTTGATTGGACGTTGGAGAAAGGAAGTTCAGCAGAGAGGCAGAGATCACAGGAGCCAGAGGATATAGAATTACACATGCAATGTAAGATGTGTGGGGAAATATTGGCACATGGAATTGGAATATTGTACATTTCAGAAGTACATGAGTGCAAACGTGGAGTTTCCTGGCAGACATTTCCCTGGTTGGTTGGTAACATCCCCCTTAGACCAAATTCAACATTTTAAAAATATCCACTTACTTATCAGTTTAATTGCACAGAGCTAAATGGACTCTACCTCTCTGCACAAAGTCTTACCTCTTTTATAGGCCACTAATCCTGGACGGCTCATTAAGGTTTCTTGTGATAAATATAATTTGGGCTTTCAAAACCCTGTCCAAGCCCACGTTTCAAGCCACAGAAGAAAGAAGTCTTGTTTTCTACTGGGAATCTGTATCTGTTCCTTAGGTCAAAGGTTTGTTCTATCACCCTTAAGGTTGTGTCAGAGTCCTCTAGATTGAGTCAAACCTCAAAGATTTACATTTAGCAGTCACTTTCATCCAGGCTGAGAACAATCTAAACAGACAAGGAAGCCCTGTTGCAGGCCCTTGTTAAATAATAACAAGTATCGGAGCAGCCATAATAATCAGAAACACAAAGAAGACATTGTCTACTAAAATTAACTCTACATACTGACAACTTGTAACTTGCCAGGCCTTACCAGAGCCTACCATGGGGTCGAGACCTAATGCGGTGAGCTAGGACTTACTAAAGTCTTTGAGGTCTTACGAGCAGGTCTAGGCCTTACCAGGCGGTCCAGACTGGTCTCAGGTGTGGTGGTGGGTCTGGCCCGCGAGCTTGCAGGTCTGTAGTGAGGGTTGGCGTCAAAAACGCTGCGTGATGATTGGATCCTGCCGACAGCAGACTTGGGTTGACCACAGAGCTGGAAAACCTAAGACAGGAAGATAACAGGGTCGTTCTTTAACTTGTACTTGACCAGGTAAGTCTTATTGAGAGGAAACATATCTTTTTTTAGAGAGACCAGAGATAGACCCATCCCATGTAAAAGCCTGGATCACAGATGAAGACTTTGAACAGGACCTGGCCAAGAAGACAGTATTCCATAAAACAAACACAGGATCAGAGTTACTGAGAGCAACACACACACAAGAAAACATTAAAAGTAATGGGCAATGATAATGACCCAGACCGAAGCGTTCCAGGCTCCTTAAGAACCACTCAAGTTCGGAGGGAAGTAAGGGCTGGCAGTGGTGTGAGCGGTTCTGGCTTATCGCTCTGTGTGCTCTGGAAGAGATCATTGAGGAGCTCTGTGCAGGTTTAATTACAGATGTTTAATGAACTGGAGTTAGAACTGGGGAGCTGTCTGGAGTGTGTGAGGGGGGAGTAAACTGTAAAGTTAGCCATTGAAAACGCTATAGTATGTGTATAGTATTTCTTGTATAATCCATTAAAAAACAAATGGATGAAACGAACGGTAGTGCTAATGCTTGATGGGAACCCGAACCTGTATTGGTCCTTTGAAATTATCCTCAGGATCTGCGATGTTCTTTCAGACATTTAATTCAACGTGTTTGCGATATTTGGAAATGCAAATCCATATATAAGGGTACTTGATAAAGGTTTCAGTTATTCAAAAAGTTACTCCAAATGAGCTTACTCAACACTCAACAGTTACTCCAAATGAGCTTACTCAACACTCAACAGTTACTCCAAAACCAAGTTATCCCACACAAAGTGAATCTAAACAAAGGTTGTGGGTTTGACCTTCAATGTCCGCAGACTAACCTGTCAGCATCCTTGAGCCAAATGTCCCTTGACCCCCTTTGACCTTTGCCTCTGCCCACTCCACAGAGGTGACTGATTCTGGTCTGGTGTTATGACATGAAACAGCAATTTATTCTCTGAAAAAGTGATTATCCAATGAGCGGCTAATGATTAGCCAATCAGCTAATCAGCATCAATTGTCAAACTGTTGTCAAGCTGTGAGTAATAACAAAAATGGCGAACTCAATAGAAAAATGTACGCTGCTATCGAGGCTGTCCTAAAAGTACCTTTCACTTACTTCAAAATCCGAAGTAAGGCATTTATTCATCAATGTTTGTTTTTGAGAGTGGAGCCCTGCTCCGCTCTCAAGAACCCCCCCCAGCAGAACCAGTCTCTTGGCATGGCTACGCATCAGCGTCGACCTAAAATGACTTAAAATGACAACAAAAAAAAGATTCAGGCATATACCTTGGTCTCTCAGATTGGCTAGAAGCAACGTCAGACTGAAGATGGAAATGTAGTGTAACGAGTTGACAGGTCTGTCTGATACCAGGCTCCCAGGTTACCAGGCAATGCTATACCTTCTCCTTAATGACATGCATCTGACAACATGTTCCTATGGATAAAAGCATCTTCGAACTAACTAAATAGTAAGTGATGTGTTCCTGGGTGAGAGGCGTGTGCACCTTGTTCCTGAACTCAAAGCTGTTCTCCTGCATGTTCAGGATGGCGTCCGCGATCTTGAAGTCAATGGGCTGCAGGACCTGCTCGATGTTCTCCGGCCCGACCAGCCGGTCAGCCACCAGGAGCATGGCATCTGGAACAGGGAGCGCGCACACACACACACACACACACACACACACAGGTTAATGGAAGGGAGCCTTAGACCCAAGAATTGAATTGCCAGGGACGGCCTCACTGAAATTGTGTGTACATGATAATAAAGGACCTGAACTTGGGATTGCATTCATATAGCACCTCACATTCAGGCATCCATATGTACATTCACACACCGACGGAGGTATGAACCATTCAAGGAAACAACCTGCCTAGGGTTGATAGAGCTATGTCTTGGTCAGGGGCATCTCCACACTTAGCTAGGGGGAGCCAGGGATCGAACCAGTGACTTTGCAGTTCCTAGACAACCATTCTACCTCCTGAGCTACAGACACAAACACACGCACACACACACACACACGCACACGCACGCACACACACGCACATACCAATATGTATTCTCTGTAACAGAAGATGCTGTCTGTCTCTGTGTATCTCCAACAGGAACAGGAACACAACAGACTGGATCACCACAACACACCCAGCGAGGCTTATTCTCTTATTCTCCCTTTTCATCCCAGCTTTTGCTCCTCCTCTCCTCTGGCTCATCCAGAAATGTGAAACTACATTTCTATATTATAGTTCGCATAGATCACATAAATGTTCTCACAGCACAGTGGGGAAGACAATCCCAGCAACTATAAACCCTGTGCATGGAACCGAGCGACCGCTGAATCAATAACATAGAAGACAGATGGGCCGCTCTATGGAGGCTCCTCATTCTCCTTGAAACAATGTGATTTTAATCGTGGTTCATACAGAACGTATTAGTGGGCCATGGAAAGCAGCCATCGATCGACCACTCCGGGACAGCAGCGGAACCCTGGACCCTTGTCCTGCCTTTTATCTGAATAGGGTGCTGAACTCTGTAGAACCATTCAGTCTTGTCCCTCTAGAACAACTCTATCTGGTCCCCCTAGAACGACTCAATCTGGTCTCTAGAACCACTATCTGGTCCCCCAAGAATCACTCGCACTGGTCTCTAGAACCACTCTCTCTGGTCCCCCTAGGACGACTCTATCTGGTCTCTAGAACAACACGTGTGTACAGTATTGGAGGTTTGACTTGCGTGGTAAGACGGTCTATCTTCCTGAAGCGACCGCTGATGGTGACCACCTGGGAGAAAAGCATCACACAGTTTCCTGGTGGTGATAAAAACGAGAGAGACGCCCACCCACGTTGCCACCAGACGCTGATATAAAACTGATTGATGAGTCAAGAGACATTGTAGTTTACAATTTCGAGGGTACCACAAGCGGCCATTTCTATCTTCAAGTCCTGAAGTTGACAACAACAAAATGAGAGAGCCGTTTGTGGCGAGTGGCTAAGGATACTTGTCAGCAGATTTTGACAAATTCATGGTTTCAACTGAAAAATAAGAAGACAGAGGGAATACAGAGGGAATGTTTCTTTGGGGGCCTTGCATTTACATTATATATTTTCATATATGCTAGTGTGGATGCATCCAGCTTTCGTCTTCTTACTTTTACCAGAGAATTTTTTTGAACCATCGGTGTGAGTGAGGAAGTGATATATTGTACATAGTGGTAAACATGTAACGGTAAACGAAGAGATGAATGAACAAACATGAAGGAAGTAGATTTGGTAGGTTGCTGCCCAATTTGTCTTGGAACACACAGTAAATGATTTAATGAATGGATGAAAATGGTGCGTGAGAAAAAAGTGGTTTCACAGAGTTTACAAAGGCAGGAGAAGACATTAGGAAGACATTATAAAGACATTAGTGTTGTGTTAACTAGCCTCGCCTGAGTACACAAGCCGATGCGCTTCATGAGTCTCACTTTCAGCAAATAGGTGTTTAACCTCTGAGAGTGAAGCTGTGTGCAAAACAATGTGAAAGCAGCATTACTTTATAGGGATAGAAGACTTGAACTGCTTGGCCCTGCAGCGGGCTTTAAGAGCAGCGCAGGAAGGTGTAGCCGCAGCAACTTGTCCTCTCTCTTAGCACTACATGATCCCTCGTTCCCCAGCATGGTTGATTGTTTTCTTGCCAGAATTGGAGGCGATGCTTGGCTAGACTTCCATCAGGAGCCGAGTGGAAGGTCATTTGGGTCATCTGGGCTCCGTGGAGACTTTAGCGAGTAAGGTGCTTTCACTTACACCGTGCTAGTGCACTAATGTTAGGAAGGACGGCAATGCTAATGCTATCGCACTAACACTAGGGTGCTAATGCTAGGAAGGGCGCTAATGCTAATGCTAGAGCACTAATGCTAGGAATGAGGCTAATGATAATGTTAGAGCAAAAACACTAGGGTGCTAATGCTACTGCACTAATGTTAGGAAGGATGCTAATGCTAATGCCAGAGCACTAATGATAGGAAGGACGCTAATGCTAATGCTAGAGTACTAACACAAGGGTGTTAATGCTAGTGCACTAATGCAAGGAAGGATGCTAATGCTAGAGAACTAGCATTATGGTGCTCACACAAGGATACTTACGCCAGTGTGCTACCATTATGAGACTAGGCTAATGCTAGGGCACGAACACTAAAGCTACGATGCTAGGGAAGAAAATACTGTGACAGGACAGAGAGGGAAAAATGGCCGAGGATCAGTCACACTCTGCGGAAGGCTCACATATATAAATATATATTTAGTTAAATAGAGAGATGTATCTTCTGCGGCGTTCTGACAACCTAGTTTTGATTTCCCTTAATGGGTATTTTATGTATATTGAGTTTGAGGCAAGTGATACGACTTTGTACGTGCCTGTGTGTGTGTGTGTGCGAGCGCACGCCTGAGTCTGTTAGTGCATGTGCATGAGTGTGTGCATGTGCATGAGTGTAATGTTTGAATAGCCTCAGCGTTGCTATTGGACGAGGCGGCATGGCCGTTAGCAGTGTGTGTCGATGGGCTCTCTGAGAGGAAGCGAACCCCTCACTAATTACACTCAGAGAGGAGCTGCTGGGGTCACACACAGTGTTCAGTGTCCCCTGCATGCGCCCTGCAGCGCCGCCGCTGGACGGGGAGCGCCACTGCAGTCAGACACAGTATGCATTTCTTAATTTCTTTCATTCTAAATTATACTGGCCGCCTCAAATGGCGTTTGTTTTACTTAAAAACCTACAGTGGATATCATATGCACCCCCCTCAATTGTTACATTGTCGTTATTATCGTTGTTTATTGTTGTGACGGAAAAATGGTGTTCTGCTATCGAGGAATATAAAACGTATGCAAATATGGTGATATGGGTGATATGGATAAGGCGGTACTGCACTGTCTGTACCCTACCTGATCCTTAATGACTTGTCTCTGTACTGTCTAACCCCTACCTGCTCCTGAATGACCTGTATCTCATTTCACTGTAAAATTAGATAAGACAGTCTACTAAATGACTGTATATGATTACATTAAATTCAAAATATTTTAAAATCTTCCCCCTGCAGTAAAAAGGTAAAAACTATACGAGGGCATTTCAGAAGTCACTTGTGTATCTCCTCTCCTAAATATTCCACACTGAGTCATAAAATCACTCATGACTCATCATCATAACCTCCCCCCCCACCCCTGAGCTCCAGTCACGACAACGCCAGTGACAACACAATTCTAAAAGGCGGGAGAACATACAAGACTGGGGTGTTCACTTCAGTACATTGTCTGCGCTGCGGGGCGAAAATTGAAATATGTAAAAGTTGAAAAATGTTAAAATGATCTTCCGTGTTTGCAGCCGATTCTCAGTAATGTTTCATGGTGACTGGGCGATGCAGGGGTCATGGTTGGGGTGAGCTGCAGACCATCTCAACAATAACACTACAAATTGGCTTGCTGAGTGATGCATGTGCACGTTAGCAGCAACACATACACACAACCGCACACACGCACATTAATCAGACACAAACACAAATACACACAAATATATATACACACACAGTACACACACAGAGAGACACTCACAACCCCAAGCAAACATGTGCACACAATGTCACAAACTCACTCAGAAATCAGACACACACACACACGCTCACAAATCACACACACACACACTACCTCCGCCTCCTCCTCCTTCAAGGACTGTTTGCCAGCACTCTGCAGTGTCTGCCTCCAAGAACAATACAAACACTTTCCCAGGGATTTAAGTGTTTCTACAATGCAAAGTCACACTGGTTTATGTCCCCCGCCGGTCGGGGTTCTGTGCAGATTTTCTATTGATGTGTGATGTGTGTGATGTGATGTGTGAGTTTTTACAATAAATCGTCAAATTATTCTTGACTACCTACAGGTTTTACAAAAGTGAGCAAAGTCGAATAACAACAGAAATAAAACTGTCTCAACTTTAGTTAATTTCACGGTTTATATTAAAGATAACCCTCTTCCTCCAACATGTATTGTTTAGCGTCCACGACTTGCGTCAGTGATGTACACTTCACTACACTATGAGGACACTGCTACAACTATATAACATGGCCAGGTTTCACTATACAACACACTACAACAACACTGAACACACGACTTGCTCGGGTGCGTGGATCCCAGCCAAAAGGTTCTGGGTTCGACCCCCACACGACTGCAGCCTGCCTGTAGCCATGTCTGTAGCGTCTGTGCGGCTTGACCAAACAAACACTCAGAAAAAAAAACCCACCTTTTTTTTAACACCTTTCAAAACGAATTCCGACATGCTCAGACTTTCCTGAGTGTTCAGTGTTGTGTCAAGCTGACCGCCTGACCCCCAACCGCCAAATCGATTGCAACCCATTTTGGGTCCTGACCCATCGTTTAGGAAACCCTTTAGACCAGCCTGTAGATTCCATTACCCTTGAAAACATCCATTATGCATGGAGCACGTACCTGTTTTAATAGTAGCTATACGTAACACTGAATGTTAAAGTCGTCTAACACCAAGCCACGATGAACGCCCTTTCATCAGAGAGAGTTAATGAAGTCTTTTGTTGTTAGCGCTCAGAGCTGGAGAGAAAAACGCACACAAAAAACCATGTCATACTTGATGAGCTAAATGCTTGGAGACAGATTAACTTCCATCCCTCAATTCACTCCACAATGATTCTATCACACAAATTAGAATACTTATGGGCAGCCCCCTTTATGTGCTCTGGACCAAAAGATTCAGAAGGAACCCTGAATCAAAAGTTAGGTCAGAGCTAATTACGAGTTTAAATGGATTATACTCAAAACGATTCACAATGTAATGCAGTGTGTAAAACAATTTGACACAGAATACTTAAGTCTGTAAATGAAACAGAAGTTATTGGCTGTAAAATCCCATAGCCACGGTTGTCACTGAGGGCGTTCACACCGCCAAGCTAACCGCGAACCTTCACCCTACGTAGGAATAGTTGTCCACCGACGTCACCGACTGCCAACCAGTCGAAACGTGGCTGAGAGTCCACGGACGCGGACATTAACACACCTAAAACACTCAGAACAAGATGCTGGCTATGTCCAGCGCTTCTGGCTGCTTGACCTACTTCAGTCGGTTTTTTTTCAGGTGTGTTTGGGACATTGGGGATGAAACCCGGAACCTTTGGACTGGGAGTCAAACGCCCCGGCTACCCCCCCCGACAGACCATCTAATGC
>OMOU01065361.1:0-11714 GCA_900312585.1 Malacocephalus occidentalis | reverse complement strand
TGAATGACTTGAATAACAGTGGCATTGCTCCAGATGAGACTTTGATCAGGAGCAGTATCACTTGTAGTAAATAGTTTTCCATAACGTAGAATGAGTTACCATTGAGTTATTTTCAAATACATGTAGATAGTACGATCACATAATGCCAATTATATTTTAAAAAGTGTGTCGATGAAGAACACAGCTAGCTGCGAGAACTAATTGCAGGACACATTGATTGTCGACACTTTGTGTGTGTGTGTGTGTATGATTGAGTGAGTGTGCACATGCATGCGTCCTGTGTGCAATCGTTATGTTGTGAATATGATCCCAGAATCTTGGTTTGGAAGCTCTTCTGCATATTTGTTACATATTAATATTCATGAATATGAATGTAGCCTCTCAGCTCTAGATATGTATAATGTCTGCGATTCAAAGCATAGATGAAGCATTATGATGTATTTTTTTTGGATGAAACCAAAAATGCTTTGAATTCATTTTCAGTAGTGGGGTTGAGGTTTAAAAGACCAAACGTTGATAATGACAAAACCAAAATGGTTTTGTCATTATCATCTGATGGTGAAGGCTGCCCTGATCTTCAGTGATTTCATGTTGTCACAAGACTTGTGTTGTCAGGAATATGAGCACAATATATTTTCAATACTGGATGTTTGTGAATATATACTCCTTACACAATTTCATGGACAAAAAGGTGCAATAAGTAATTGAGAAGCAAATAAATAAATAAATGTATCTGCAAAAATGAATGTAGCGTTTGACTTATTTCTTGGATGTGAACTCACATAGAGTTGAGGCTTCGGACGGCACTCTTAAAAAAGATTAAAAGATGCGTGTGTGTCACACACCATTTTGACAAACACCATATTCATATCTGCATATAGATTTGTTTATGTCTTCACTTCTCATCTCCTCATCATTTTGTCATTTCATTGTGTTTCTTTCTGCATGAATGGAAGTTTTGCATATTGAAGGAGGCTGCAAAAAAGCATGCTTTTGTTGGGGTCGTGTGTATGAACGTGTGAACGCGAGAGAGAGAGAGAGAGAGAAAGAAAGAGAGCGACAGAGAGAGAGAGCGAGGTTGGACTCGTAGATATCTTGCTGTTAATCAGCAGGGGGTAACCTCGCAATCGCAACTTGAAACTTGGTCTATTAACCTAGTGAGTGATTACAACTTGTTCTATTCAAATCATACTGTACCGTCAGTGATATATTCTCTCCCTCTTTTGTTTTACGCTCACAAATGTATTTGTGAGCGGATATTTTGGACAAAAACATCTGCTAAATGTCTGTAGCAAAGCTCGTTGCCACAAAGCCACATTATGTGGCTTCTTTGGGGCTCCTCCACAGACACAGGCAGGTTGTGGTGTTGAAATGTCTGCTTTATTGTGATGTTGAAGACATGACATCAGCAGAGACATGACATGGAGCAGAGCAGATGGCACCAGCTGGAACGTTAGCACTCCCTGAGTGTGTGTGTGTGTTGGTGGCTGACTTGACCTGTGGTGCACTGATTAGCCGTGCAGCCCCACCCCCCAGGCCAGGTAGGCACCAAACACACACACTCCCACAATGCCCTAAATGTCAATTATTACTCTTCTCTTGATTGAATTGAGTATTATATAATAATATACTGTATACAATCTATGTATGTTTGGCAGGTTATGATATCATCTATCCCATGTGTTATTATTCTACTGGTTCTTCCCATGGTGTGTGTGTGGGCAAAGGGAAGACAGGTGTCATCTTTGCCCACACATGGTAGCTATGCTAGACGACAAGGTGCTGATGCAGCAGCACCTAAAGTCAACATGTGACAACATCCCATCTGTGTGTGTGTGCGTACATCACCACACACATGCACCACTTCACGGACAGGCACACTCATAGGCATACGCTCATCATAACACACTGACTCATGCTGATCTACACAAACACATGCATGCACTTGCACACGCTTTACAATACACAATACAGCTGGACAACTCTGCAAGTGGAAAATCAATCAATCAAACACAATAATACCCACACACACACACATTCGCAGGAAGCATAGAGAGAGCAGAGAGCTCTGTCAGCACAATGGCATATGTGGGTGAGGGGTGGAGGAAATGAATTGCCTCTGACAAAGAGGAGACAAGAGGAGTGACACAGATGAGGGGAGGGTTCCATCATTCATGTGTGGATGGGCAGGAACCTCTCCCTCTCTACCCCCTTTCTGTTTCTCCCTCTCACTTTCTGTCTCTTCTGGTTTTGTTTTATGTGTCTGTCCCCATATCACTCCATTCTCTCAATCTCTCTTTCTTTCTCTCTTTCTGTCCCCCTCTCTACTTCCCCCTTTCTCTCCCTCTACTTCCCTCTTTCTCTCTCTCACCTGAACAGTTACTTCTTGCCAGTTACTTCAAGTCATTGGAGCGTCACAGCAGAGGTGGAAATTAGAAATAACAGACTATTTATAAGTGGCAGTATCACTCAGGAGAGGGATGGGGGGTTGGGTATAAAGAGGACAGGAGAAAGTCTTGTGGAAGAAGATTTGATAAGATATCCGCATCCCTGGTTCCCAAAGATCCTCCTTTCACTGCCAATAACACTTATTACCTGAAGTAACCACCAGGGCCAACTCACACTAAGACTGCCCTGAAGGCGGAGGTTAAAAGGGTGGTCCAATAAGATCAGACCAAAACCTGGACCAAAAGGCGCGTGCGCGACTTGATATACCCCAGCGCGCAGCCCGCAGTCCTCTCACTTTGTTTTTTACCACCCGTTGGACCCGGACGTGCCAAGAAGTCGGTCCTGCGCCTGACTCAGCCCCACGCCCGCTCCGTTTCGCACGTATAGTGGTAATGATATGGTTATTAGACCTAAGAAGCTAAGTGAGGACGAAGTACCTCATTTATTTTGTCCTCAAACGTAGCTTCTTGAGTCTAATAACCAGGTAGTTACCGACACTCATGAATACTGGCACCCAAACGGGGATGGACAATGGCCCCAGTGCTGTGTGTGCCATTGATACTCCTACCACAATCTCTGCCGAGGCCTTAAACTTCAGCCCTAGTTCCCCTCCTGATCTCCAGACTCCCAGAGACCAGGCCTTAATCTACACCCTGTCACCCAATGGCTCCAATGTCGGGGAGCTCCAGCAGAAGAACGCAGACATGGGGCAAGTTCTGTGGCAGGGAAATGGTCAGAGACCGCCGATGTGGAGGTTTGAAGGTGCTAGTCGGGACGATGGCGAGTTAACTTTCATTGACGGACTGTTATGCAGAGTTGTTTGACTGTCTGATGCAGGGCAGTCTACTCAGACAGTTGTCCCTGCTGTCTTGGTCCCAGAGGATCTGGGGACACGTGCTTGGGGCCCCTTTGACGGCTAATCTGGCCACGAATGGGTCTTGGCACGCGGTTGTAAAAGCCGGTTGGAATGGCCCCACTTAACATTTCAAGTAGGAGTGTCCACCTATATGTACGCTGGATAGATCATTCTGCCAGCCTACCCAGTGGCGCTACAACCTACCTGTGGCCTTCCCTTCCCACAGGCCATTCAATGACTCTCTTCACCCTTTCCCCTCCTGCTGCATTGCAGGGCGATGCTGCCTCATCTGATAGCCCCGTGGGCTCATTCGTTTCCGACACGGACATGAATCGTGAATGCAGGATGCTGGTTCTTTTGATTCTGAGGATATACTAGGCGCTGGATTAAGTATTCAGTTGCAAATGCCTGTGGTGAGTATATGCAGGCTTGTGACATCAGAGTGAAGGCTACGTTGTGAGTTGGTGGTGTTGAAATAAATGGAGGCACGATAACGTGCCTCTTCAAGAGTATATTTGAAGCCCACACACCTCGGATGCTACAACCTTCTGAACAAACCCACGTTGCATGCAGCGCCTGCACACCTGCGTCTGGGAGACTGTTGCTTACTTTGCTTTATGCTGGGCAGGTTTTTATAATAATTAAAATTATTATACAAACCATCTGGAATTTGACCATGGTTTATCATGAAACCGGTAACCTTTACATCCCTAGATATCGTTACGGCAAATAGTGAATAGTAGTAGTTGCTTGAAGTGCCCATACAGCACGAAACTGCCTAGTCCTATTTACTACATTTGCAACAAACAGTGTACAATATTAACATAATTAAATAACACATCGGTAAATGGATGCAGAGACATTCTTTACAATGCAATATAAGTCATGAGAAACAGGGATCTGTGTTGACTGGGCTTCTATTGTGTGAAAAGTACCCCAGAAGTGAAATTCCCATTTATAGTAAACAGGGATTTTAGCAGAGGCCAGCAGTCTATATAAACTGCATGCCCCAGACATTTTAAAGGATTATTCAAATACAATTTAAGTGTATTTGTTTCAATTAACAGACGTTATTTCCGTTAAAACATTCAGATTTGAGTTGTTTTTCCATTTCGAACAACAAAGACTGCGCTGGGTTTTCAATCTGAGCCTACAGTAGCAGTTGCATTGCTCACATCAAAATACAAAGTCAATAAATGAACGCACCGACCCCACTGTATGAATGCAGCAAATATGACAGTACTTAAGCTAAGAAAGACAGGACAAAGAAAAATAGATTCCTGCTCCTTTTCAGTAGGTTAGATTAAGTTATTGGTCCATTTTCATCCCTCTTCACAAACTCTTAAAAAGATCTGCAATTGACTTTGCCCAGTCAGCAAATACAATAATGACTTAATGGTTTAGGCTCTGGAGTCTAGACCCCTGATATCGTTTGTGGTTGGACAAGATGGTATCTAGGTATCTAGGATATTTTTAACTACAATGCCACACACATCTATTACAAGGTTTCACTAATCTTAGGAGCATATTTTATAGCCTAGATTTAAGCATATGAACACTTCTAACTACCCTTCACCAGGCAGAAGGAATCATTTCAATTTGGCTAACAGTTTGTTTCATGGCTCACAGGATGTTCTCACACCCGGTCTGTGTTAGCAGCTCAACAGAGCTCAGCTGTGACTCAACACGTTATAATGCTGTTTGTTCTGTGAACCCAAAAGCCTAGATGTCAAAAAAAATCTACAATTACATTCTACATCCTCCAATAAGAGAACGATTGCTTTTCTGACATTTATATTTACATTTAGGGCACTTGGCTTCAATCCAAATTGACTTACAACGAGTACATTTGTTGAAAGAGACAGCAGTACATCGCTGTGGGACACAAATATAAGAACAGACTTCAAACATGAATAATTGCAAGGTTAATAACACGGGGGAGGGGTCCACCACTGCGGTGCCAGAACAGAGAAGAGTTGTGACTTGGCAGAGCGATGTTTGCCTATTCTTAGTGAAGGTGGTACCAGGCGTTCAGCTGAAATAGTTGAGCAGAGCACTCGGGCTGGAGCGCTGGGTCTGACTAATGTTTGGAGGTAGGGGCAGTTCTGCTGATAGCCTTGTAGGCCAGTACTGGGGACCTGACTCTAATGCGAGCGTTTACCGGGAGCCAGTGGAGATCACAGAAGAGAGGGATTACACGGGAGAATGTTGGTAAGTTGAACACTAGGCACACTGCTGCGTTCTGGGTGCATTGTAAGGGTTTGATTGCGGAGGCAGGGAGTCCAGCCAGGAGAGAGTTGCTGTAGTCGTGCCGAGTGATGGTAAGCGCTTGGGCCAATATCTGTGCTGAGGAAGGGCTGGATCCTGCGGATGTTGTATGGGAGGTATGGGAGTCCCAAAGGTATGGGAGTCCACATGCATCACTGCCAAATGTGTACAACAACACAAATACACGAGTTAGTTCTGTGTTGTGATGGCACCCCCACACCTACGCACCTGATATGGTAAATGGATGCATCCAATATCGTTTGTACATCTGAACTCACCCTGGGCAAGCTGCGAGCCAACTCACTACTTCTACTTACTGTGTGTTCATGTGAGCAGTATAGAGTGTGTGTGTGTGTGTGTGTGTGTGTGTGTGCGTGCGTGTGTGTGTGTGTGTGGGAAGGTGGGGTGCGCATCACGGTGCAATTATTTGATCATCATTTTGGTCTCAATAAAAATATTGATATAACCCAAATGAAAGAAACAAGAGAGGGAGGGAGAGATTTGGAATGTCCTGTCAGAAGACATTATGAAATAATAGTAAAGGTACATTTCTAGCCAACGTTTAAATTCTCAAATGAAATTGCTTCACCCGTGTTGATATGATAAGCATGAAGAAGATAACCACACGTAAAGATGTGTGCTAAACACAGGGAGAAGGACGCATGTGTGCACGCACACTCACACATGATTCAAGAAGGATAATTGTCACATACACATACTGGATATGCAGCTAAGACATGGCGATGCTCAGGTGAATGTGCAACAGAACAATACAAATATTACAAATATCACAATTAAGGGGAAAGACTCAAATATCCACACTATTTAGAGAAAAGGGAACAGCTGTTTTGGGAATGAGAAATCTCAGCAAATAGGCAAATAAACAGCAAAAGGCATATCAACAACAAGGCAATATAAAACACGTTATGTGCATGGGAGTGGGCAAGGGGTGGCCCTAGTGAGGTCAGAGTTCACAGTCGTGCAGAAAGAAAGAGCTGACTCAGCCAGGGAGCGGTTGAATATTGTGGTGAACACTGGAGCTAGCTGGTTAGAACAGGTCTTCAATACTCGTCCAGATATGCCGTCGGGATCTGCAGCGAACACGTATGCTGATGGACAGAAACCCAAGAAACCCATATCACCCATTTGCCACACACAAACAAGTTGTCCATCTCTCTTTGTATTTTTCTCTGCCTTGCTTTAGCTTGATAGACAGCTGCGTGCCTACGAGAGGACACGTGGTTCACTAGGACAGACGGACAAGCAGGCAGGCAGGCAGGTAGACAGAGGTAGAGATAAGCAGACCAACCCCTTGTCCACATATATACTCTAATAATGGCAGTGAGCTCAGCACGGTTCTCATGGTATTCATGCAGCTTGGTGCAGTGCTTGCCAGTGATCTGCTCAGGCTTTACCTTCCGCCATGAGACATAGCATAAATGATCTTCCACATGTTTTTATAGACAGCGGATTGAAAATGCTATTGTTAATTGGGTGACTTTGCGATTCTATTCTGGCGTGCACTCAGCATGTTGCCTTATTATCTCTCTGTGTGGGCAGAATATCTTTTTTCTTTTCTTTTGCTGACAGACGAGGCTAATGCAGCACTGAACGCACATCTAACATGCGGAAGAGATGTGGAACAGATGTGGGCATTTATGGGCAGGTGGGGCCTCAATGTGTGTGTCTGCACACAAATCGTCACAGCGAACACGTTCCAAGAGAACGTCAGAGGCTGGAGTAAAGTTGAGTGCTCATTCTCATGAAGGAACCTTTTATAAACCTGAAATGATACATAGCAACAGACACAAAACCATCCAAATGCTATGTAAATAGTTGTACACAAACTGCAACCATCCTGTGAATAATGCACATCAAGTTCACCAATGTACAGCAGGAAAACTATCAAGTAGCTTTCAATTTCAATCAACTAAATATTAAAATGTACCACAACAGATTACATTACATGAGGCTTGTGTATTGCGATTAACTGTGAAGATAAATACAACTTACAAGCAAAGTTTTCTGGGTCAAATGCCCAAGACAACCAATTTGATGGCGAGATAACAAAATAATAATGCATTACTTCAAATGGCCATGAGGGGAAGAAATACTACAGATAGAAAAGATAGTCATGACAGGTTTCATGGTGATATCAAAGGTTACTATAACCATAAATAATAGTAAGTAATTAATATCGGTATTAGGTATTAGTCATTATTCACATAGATTATGAATTGACATAAATATTAGTATTGGTAATGTTTTGTTAATATTATTTATATGAATTCATATTGTTAATATATTAGTAATACATCTCAAAGCAAATTCAATCAAATTGTATTCAATATATACATCTAATTCATAATAAATATCCCCATAAGCAATTCAATTGTAAAAGTTAATTTGTTCTAAATAGCAAACCTGGTTGGTACTGATTGAGCATGTTTTACTATTGAAGCTTCTATGATATAAAGTCGGCAGCTCAAACGTACCTCTTGATCTGTGGTCTGTTATTTTCTAGTGTGAACTATCACCGCTCCTCTGAACCCATCACCTGGTTCTAGCTATGAGTGGACCATGAGAGGCCCATCCGTGGTGCAAAGTCTTGTCCATAGTTGTCCAACGACAACAAATGAGCTGCAGAGAGCTACCTGTGGTCTGCTCAACCCAAATGTAAAACAATGTTTCTACTCTACTCTACTACTCGACTACGTTTCTAATCTACTTTGATATGTCGAGGCGACAGCACCACACATTTGAAGATGGATGGAGATGGATAGCCAATGAGTCAGCCTTCTAATGTGTGTTTGTGTGTGTGTGTGCGTGTGTTTTTACAGGGTGGTTTCAAGTGTTAACATATACATAAACTAACAAACTCTGTCTCTACTCCATCATTAGTTGCAGAAGAGAGAGAGAGAGAGAGGGAGAGAGAGAGAGAGAGAGAGGGAGAGGGAGAGGGAGAGGGAGATACTTTTCCACGGTGTGTTTGCAAAGGTGACAGGTGCAGGAGTGACAGGGTCATTACCGCTGTAACGACCCTGTAATGACTCGGGGCTAGGGAGCAAACAATACTCCCTTCTCCCTCTCTGACTCTCTCTCTCTCCATCCATCTCTCTCTCTCTTTCTCTGTCGCTCGATCTTTCTTTCTGCATCCTTTCATCTGACCTTGAGGCAATCAATCAGTATGAGGAAGATTGCACACTGATTACGATGACTGTGTGTGTGTGTGTGCATGTGTGTGTGTGTGTGTGTGTGTGTGTGTGTGTATGTGCGTGTACACTGTATTTGACAGTGTGGAGGAGAATGAGATCTAATGTGAGTGATGTGTGTTTGTGGGCGTCAGAAGAGAGAAACACAGCTTGTGTGTGTGTGTGTGTGTGTGTTTGAGAGAGAGTCAAGAGGGACATGGTTGTGACAATTCACACGCTTGGTGGGCAGCAGCATGATAAGGTGTCATGGGCTCATGACACGTGCATGAACACACGCAGGCAGACACACAAACACACACATGCACACGCTCACAAACACAGGTACACGGTCATCTTGAGTCCAGATAGATAATCAGCCACTCATGCAGAATATATTAACACATGACCTGTGTTTTCCCTGTCACACATGCAATACTTCACTCGTTTACACAGGAGTACACACACCTATACACTCACACACATTCACTTACACACACCTACACCACCTACACACAGGAGCATGTGTCACCAGGAGTTGATCACACTGTCCTGCTTGCTTTTAGCACTCTATTCCTGTGAGGTCAGAGCAGGCCTAGATGCACAACATAGAAAGGCTTTGGGAATGAAGTCATGCAGCAATGGACGTTTATCACACGGTCAAACAAGCACAGATGTGTGACACGCAAACCAAGCTACATTGGCGATGGCCAGTGGCACATCTAGTTGTTGAGAAAGCAACAGCAGAAACTTCAGAACCTTCAGAATGCATTCCAAAAAATGAGCGAAAGGGCGTGGAAGGTTACATTACATGGAGTGTATGGAGTGTGTGTGGTGGGTGGCTGATTTGAGCAGCCTCACCTGCCCCTTAAGACTCTGTTGTTGGGTGAGGCTACACACCTGAGGTGCATTGAGAAATCATTGCGCACATGTTAAACTAGCCGTCACCACACACAGGGAGCACTAGCATGCTAGCAGTGTACCACCTGCTCTGTCTGCGACACATTCTAGAATAAACCGGTTTGTTCAAAATCAGAGGAGCCCCAGAAAAGCCACATTAGGTAGTGTGCTAATGGACCACACCACACAGCAACTCTTCCACCGTTACAGTGATTATGAAACAATGCTTTCTAATATCTCAATATTTTACAGCTTAACTAGAACACGGGGGCTTCTGAGTTTAGTGGCACATGTGTTACCGTGCATCTCAGGATACACCTCTATTCATCTCCATGCTAAATACCCTCTGTGGGAATGTGTGGTGTGTGTCGTTGGTGGCTTAATTGGCCTCACCTCGCCCAGTCTGGGTGGGTGGGGCTGCAAGCCTGTGGTGCATTAGCTAATCAGTGCACCACAAGTCAGCCACCAGCACACATACTTGGGAGAGCACTGCTAGCTAGCGAGCAACCGTTCCATCTGCTCCATACCATTTTTCTTCACCTAGAACTTGACAATAAACTGGACTTCAAACACCACAACCAGTCCTGGGAGGAGCCCCGAACTAAAGCCACTTTCGTGGCATTCTAGTAGGAACTATGCTACACCCTCTATAACACGTGTTATCACTCTGTGCATTTTGTATTTGTATTTACAAATGCCAAATACATTTGGAAAATAGCTATTCTTCATGAAATCTTTGTTAACAAAATAAAAGAAAGAATTATCTAGTAAAATCTCGACATTGTAAAATAGAGTAGAAATAATAATCAATAACTTATATTGTAAATTACTGTTTGGAAGTCACTGAATTATGTCTGTGTGTGTGTGTGTGTGACTGTGCACATGTGTGTGTGTGTGTGTGTGTGTGCGTGTGTGCGTGTATGTGTGTCCCAACATCAACAGCTCACAAACACATACTGTTAACCTCCTAGTATACACGCTGAAAAACAAAGGTTTATGTTGTGGCTGAGTGCAGTCGACCTTTTTGACTTTCTGTACACAGGGTGAACACACACACAGAGACACACACGAACACACACTTACACACAGCCAGTTTGTGGTCTTTTCATAGAGGAAGAAGAGAGTCTGGGAAAACTTAGGAGGTTCAGGCGATTATGGAGATGCTGAAGTATTATAAGTCATATTTTTCATTGACCGTTTAGAAAACAAATGTTTTTGTTTTTCTGCTTGTCAGACAAAGGAGATAACGGACATAAGACTCACTTTGGACTAGCTTGTGGTGGGCATTTGGTATTATTCCTGACATGCTATCGACTAAATGATTCATCAATTAATTAATAATAATTAGCGGACGGACAACCCCTGTCTTTATTGTCGCGGTCCAACCCACCCCACACACGCCCCCATAGGTGTCGCCGTGAAATTGGTCCTCCGCTTTTATCCCATCCATGGCTATCTTCCTCTGCGGTCAGGCCAGGAGCGGTGGGCAGCTAGTGCAGCGCCCGGGGACCATCTCGTTCCAACCGCCGCTGGTCAGGCGACGGTCTTCTTCCATGTTTTTAGAGGGGTTATATATACAATGTATATATATGGAGGAACCCCAGGGAGCACGGGGAGAACATGGAAACTCCACACAGAAAGGGCTGTTCACGAAATCCCAGCACTGAAGACATGGGGAGAACCAACCATGTCCCAGGCTGGAATCGATCCCAGGACCTTCTAGCTGTGAGGCGACAGCACTACCGACTGTGCCACCGTGCCCACAAAATATATTACAAAATATATAATATAAAGTTAAAAGTCCTAAACTTGAGCCTGACATTCTGTCACCACAAAGCACTCTTGTGGTCCTGACATGTGAGCGATAGCTCCACCGCTAGGAGACTCCTCAGCCACACTATCTCTGGGTGTTGAGCACAGATACAGGTAGACTGCATGTCATTAAGGACCACATGTGGGTTTGGTGTCTTACTCAAGGGTGATTACAGGTAGATTGCCGGCGAAGGGGGATTGGACTGCAAACCTCTCATGTTCCTCACACCGTGACTACTTCT
>OMOU01065358.1:0-11034 GCA_900312585.1 Malacocephalus occidentalis | reverse complement strand
CACCCCCCCCCCCCCCACGACGCTCGTTTAAAGCCCTGCGTTCTCAATGCAGCGGAATACAAACAAATGGAGATGACACGTGAGGGGGAGACAAAGGCCTACCATGACATGCCAGGGAAGCAAGGACCTTCAGCACGGTGAGAGGCAGAGTGCCCCGCACGCTGCCTGTGGAGCAGAATATCTGGGCGAAAAAATGCAATAAATCGTCAACGATTGGCATCAATACGAGGTGAGAGGGTAGACATTTTACACTTACCTCAATCTGTTCTCTGAGGTATTCCTGAGAGAGACACAGTGGAGGAGGAGATGTCTGGCATTAGAAACGTCAGTGAGAATAAACCTGCCGCCGTTGGCCATTGGCTGGAGGCTCGGCGGCGCTCACCTCCACCACAGGCCTGATGACGGACGGCCGGCCCCGCCGCACCTCGTTGTGCTCCTTCTCGGTGAAACACAGTGGCACCTTGCCCACCAGCACCCGGGGTGCGCCCGTCTGCGGGAGCTCCAGCTGCAGGCCCAGGCTGCGGAGAGGAGACTGACAGCCCCTGCAGATGGAAGACAAACAGCCACTCAGGAGCATGTTGTTTACCTTTGTCCTTGACTCTGTCTCCTTGACTCTGTCGTGTCTATGTTCAATCTGATTCAAATGTAAATAAGGCCCATCATTGCAGATGTTTATAATATGTTGCTATTCATTATTTAGTCATTGAGCAGATGGTTCTAACCAAAGCAACTTGAATTTTATGAATGAACACAGACCATACCATCTGTGGAGGGGAGTGGAGGGCTGACTGATCAAGCATCTCAACATCCAAGCAGAAAAACCTTGCCTTGCCTTTATAGTATATTCTCATATCTAATGCTCATCAATCGGGGAACCATCCCTTCATTACGATGCTGCTGACAAGGGTTCTGTTTATTTTGAGACACTCTTGGTGTCCTCAGCGGACCGCTGACCTGAGCAACCGCAGCTCCTCCTCCGTGACGCTGAGCTCCAGCGGCGGTGCGATGATGGACGAACACAGACGCCTCTCCCCCGGGGCATCTGGGTCGTCCTCATAGGAATCTGCAGGGTGAGTGGCAAACATCGTTAAGAGAGTGATAGCTCCTTGACACGGCAAGGACAATCATATCATGCCTTGCTCCCCCCCTATTTTATTTCAGTTGTTTCAATTGTATCTATTCATAGTTGTACCTGCAATTAGCTTTTCAAGGCGAACTCTTTCATGTGCAGCGTGCTGATCGACGAGCACCAAAAGATTTCCTAAAGTACCAAAGATAAGGGGAAATATTGAACACTGAATCACTCCACCACTCTTCTCCTCAAGAGATACTAATAGTGTTTGTGATGTCATTGTCAATGCATTACCTTCAGTTCCCAGGTCTTGGGCAGACTCTTGGTCCCGTGTGTTAATAAGACATGCAAGGAACTTCTTATCCACCTGATGAATGACCTACAAGACATTTGAACCTTATATATTTGAATATACAACAAATCAAGTTACGCCAGTGGACTCAATGTCTTTCCGTTGCGACACAACACTACAGTCCATTCCATAAAGTTGCAAAAGTAAACGCGCTTAGACAAGACCTTCATCAAATCCAGATTTGGTTCTGACGTGAAGAGGGTTTTACCTTCATCGAGTGAATCATTGCTTTAGAGAAGCGGTATGGGAACAGGATGTTGTGGATCTTTACTGTCAGTCCATCGGCTTGGCCACTGGATATGTCCACACTGATCTGTAAGCACAAACAACCAAGCTTCCCTCTTTAGCATTTACCCCATCACCCTCACCCAAAACGCTCAGGTTAAGAGGATGGATGGGTCGGTCGCTACCTAACTTTGCAGTTACACAAAGGTCACGGTCAGCATAGGGTTAGTACAGCAGGGTTAGGGTACAGTGTCTTCATTGTATGTTTACATTTAACGGGCAAGACGGACACACATGTTGGTTCGTGAGTGAGTTGTGCCGCTTACCTCTGGAGGTCTGACAAATACAGGGTTATTCCATTTAGAGTACATGGAGGAAAGTGAGTTCTCCAGCTTATCCCCTGTCGAAACAGATATGGAGAACACCATTCATAAAGGAAAAGACAATGTACTGTATAGGGATGTTGAACCAAATGATCCACTAAGGTTTTCGTTGGAGCAGGTACCTCCATTGTCAGCCCCTGAACTGACTACTCTTTTGTCTTTGGTTTTGGTGAGGAAGGGCAAGACTAACTCGATCTGAAATGGGTAACATCTATATTCGAACCCTGCATTTCGGGGATGAGATTAGGCAAGAACACGAACATGAATACAAGCATTACTTATAACTCTATCAGAAATAGTTACTACATAGGCCTAACATATGAAACTCTTCAACAGCCACTGCTTATGGGGCACTATTATCTTCAAAGGCACCATAACCTACACCGAGGTCAAGACCTGTAATTTCCCGACCTGTTTCAGAGACCACGTTCACTGCCATGCTAGTGATGTCCGTCGTGCAGCAGGCCTGCGCTTCTCCCAGGGCTGGGTCCTCGTACCGGCTCAGCCCGGTCACTTTGTTGACATATACCGTCTTGCCCACTGCCTCGTCAAAGTGATTGAGCCAGTCGCCATTCAATGAGACCTCTTGCCCAGTCACAGGTTCAGGACAGTGTGCAGCTGGCCCACCACAGGTCCGGTCGGGGGAACAGTTGTTGTTATTGCTGTCTTGGATGGCATCAACACTATTATTTATAGTCTCAGACTGACCAAAACGTGTGTCTTGCCTTTGCAAGCTGATAACTTTCTGTTGTTTCAAATGACTAAGTTTTGTTGCCAGAGACGCTCCACCACTGTCGTTCTTGTCCGAGGTGGGCTTCAGCTTGGTAAATGTAGAGAAAGTTGGCGGGCTGTGACAGTCGCTGTGAATGATTTTGGACAGTGGGATGTCTGCATTTTGGGTCTCTTGCTGGGCAATAGGGAAGTCCAGGTCAGGAAAACAAATGTCACCAGCCTGTGGCAATTGGAGATGGGGTAACTTGCTGCTATTGGTGGCTGGGATAGACCCCATTTTCTGTCCTACAGGCTTCCCGTATACTCTTCTAAACCTGTCCAGGGATGCAGATTCCTCGAACAACGATAACTTCCGAACACATGTAACCTTGGACACCTTTGAAGGGATATTATAACAAGCGTCAAATGTGTATACGTTCTGACTGGACTGGATGCAGTCTACTGCTGATACTTTGCGTTTAAACAAGCCTGTGTCCTCTTGAAATGTTTTAGTCAAAACAGGCTGATAAAACGTTGGCCTATTGTTGTGGCTCTGAGTCTGCAGACCTGCATGAATGTATGGATCAGCTAGACTGATCTTTCTGATCACCTCTACAGATTCTCCAGGTCTATTTGAGCTCTGTTGATGAGGTACAATTTGATTGACAGATGTTTCCTGTGTAATGTCTGACAATGCTGTAACATCTGCCTCCCCTCCTCCACTCCCAGACTTTTCACTCGCCGGTCCTCCGTTTTGTTTGGATTCCATCACCGTTGGCCCACCTTCCCCCTCAAGTTGTTCCACCACGCACGCTTTGCTTGTGTCCTCACCGCGAACACACGCATGGCCGACACTTTTTTCAAGCACACAGTCTACCACACGCTTACGATGAACTGGACCAGACGAAAGCTTTCCGCCAATAAGATGGTTAAACGATGCCTCTGCTGTGGTTAATTGGGTACCCTGGCAACCAGACTGCCCCTTTTGCTCTGTTGCACACAGCAGGCTTTGAGAAGCATTGTCTGAATCGTCTTGCGAGAGGTCAGCCACCAAATGTTCTCTGCTTAGAAAAGCTTTAACAGCCTGCTCCATACAGATTATAATTCCATCCCAGTCTTTAAACTCTATGAGAGTTTTGGCTGGGTCAAGACAAATATCATATTCTGAGTAGCAGCATTTAATATTGATGATATATACTGCATGTAGCTCTTGGCCCCTTTTGGGCTTTGGGCTCCTGGTTGTAGACTGGCCGCCTGGGCTGTCGTTTTTCTGAACTGAACTCTTAAGCATTCGCAAAAGGCCATTTAGCAAGTGGTGAAGGCGCGTTTTCATAAGCAGTCTTTCATTTACGTATAAGAACTGTAAGCTTTTGTTGTAGTGACCTTCTACGCCTATATGGCCGCTTACTTGAAATTGTGCCCGACTGTGACTCATTTCTCGAAGATGCTGCGCCCGCCCTACGCCATATATCTGGACAAATCGGTGGTATGTGTTTCTGGCTTTTGACAGCTGTGTCAACATGGCTCCAGTTACATCATTTTTTAGCGTAAAAGACACAGACGGGTGCATCAGCGAGATGGCCTCCACTCGCTGTCTGGTGCGCTCCGCTTCGAGGACGGAGTCCATCCTATTCCTCCTGACCGGCATGTTGTGGAAAAAGTTACAAATGGTTAATGTGGTCCCGGCCGAGGGACGAGAGGTCTCCGCCTCAAAGACATCCGATCCCTTGCCATTGCGGAAGACCTTCACGTGTGTTTTGACAGACAGTTTAGTCCTTGATGATATTTCTACCAGTGTCGCTAGTGAAACTACACTGGCGAGCGCCTCGCCTCGAAATCCATAAAACTTGAGGTTGTCCAAGTCCTCGACAGAACCGCATTTACTGGTACAGTAGCGGTTTCCCACACGCTTCAGATTCTCCTCGTCCATCCCCGACCCGTTGTCGATCACCTGTACCTTGAAAGCAGGCATGTCCATTCGCACACCCACACATGTCGCCCCAGCGTCGATGCTGTTCAGCACAAGCTCCTCGATGCCTTGCTGAAGCGAGCATATCGCGATGCCAGAGCGGATTTTGCTCTGCACGTCGACGGACAAAGACTTTATCATGGCTTTCCCCCGTGGCTAATAAAGACCCATGGTTAAAACACTAGCCAAGCTCCTAGCCCAGCTTCATGATGTCGACGGCTTTATGGCCATACCCGTTAGCTTGTGAGATTCGACGGTTGTCTTACTACCGCTCGAACACGACGGGTTGACTTCGACTAGCGCGCCTCATAAGTTAGACCAGAAGGCCGCCGTTGCCACTTAAAATACACAGTATAAACCTTCACTGTTTAAAATCCACCCGTCAACCAAACAGGTTTGTTTACAGTCAACGACAAACTACTTCCGTTTAACTTCTACAGCCCGCCCTCTAGTGGCACGGATGACCACCAACGCCATCTTCATTCATCGGTGTTGCGGCCTTGGTAAGAACACCGTAAGAACACCAATCAAATGCCGCATGCTTTTGTCATTTTTTATAAGTCGTATGCATTTTAGATAAACAAAATGACTAAGAGGCATTCAAAGGGAAATAGTTAATATTGAATAAAATGCCTTAAATGACTTTAGCTCTTTGCAATTCAATGATTTTCTCATTGTACACATTGTACACATTCTAAATGTACAATAGGCTACCTGGAACAATTCCAAGTAAATAAATAATATTGGATGTTACGCATGTGATGCAATCCATTAATTTAAATGTAAAAAATAAATACAAGTATTTTAAATGATATTTTTCACATATCTATGGCCGGATTACTTTAAAAGTTGAATGCTCTAGACTTTGAATAATCTTCTCATTCTTGAACTCTGCTTTGATTATCTTGGACTGTGGACTGCCAGTGGTTCTCAACCAGTCTTGCATCTCGGTCACCTTGCTTCTTTGGCCTTGTAGTTGCCCCTCAACAGTCCCCGCCTCAGTGTTTCTCACCCAGCCAACCAAGCCCAGCTTTTTCCCTTCTGCCTGAAAAGGGGACACATCACATTGGATATTGACAAGGAAGCCATCGTTATTGAAGAATTAATAGTACAATTGATAGATTAGATTGCAATGTTCGTACATTTTGGGAAAGGAGAACGTGAACTCATGTGACTGGTGCAATGCACTGATCGCAACAGTCCACGGTACCCTACTGCAAGTTACTACTCGTTAACTCACCTGAGTGAACTTTCGAAAAAAGACACCTTGCACCCTACCAAACACTTCATAATCCACAGAAAGTAGGTCTTCACACATGGTGTGCCTAAGCGAGGAAAGAATGTGTGAATTGGTATGCATACTAGTCTCTCAAACGGCAATGTAATAAGAGGTTTATGTGTGGTACCATGCCATTGGTTTCATGTGGTGATGAATGAAACGCCAACACCCATTATGTAAATAGGACAGGTTCCCAAATCAGCCCAGAACCTTTGTGTCTCATCTTCACAAAGCCTGACAAAGGAGCGTCCATTGCAACGATGAGTATACTACTGGTTGCACATACATGTGTTTAAACACGTTGAAAAACATGTGTTCATTGAGTCTTGTGAGTGATGTGAGTGATGTGATGCTAGCCACATGCGACGCGGACTAAATAAAGATGAGCATGGGTAGTAATTCAACAACAATATCTGAATGAAGGAACATTATAAAGACGATTCAGCTCACCAAATGTATTTTAGGGAACCGTAAGATCTTTGGGTTAAACCCATAGACTGAGCACTGAGAGATACCAAACAAGAACTAGGCGACTTTATCGGCGGAAACGGAAACTCGTCACGGTGACGCTCAGCGATCGACCAACTAGAGGGCGCATTTTTAATAACACGTTTCTAGGCAACGGATAACAGGGCAAATCCCAATCTGACAGGAGTCTCCGAACACAACGCTAAATTGTGCAACGCACTGACACAAAGCAATGAATAGTCGAAATGTTAAACTATACGATGTATAATATAATAAACTAATAATAACAATAATAATAATAATCATTTGTAGCCAAACGTCAGCATAATCCTGTGTCAAGGCTACCGACCATGATCTGCACAAACCGACCTGAGTGTCTATTTGCAATTGGTGAAGCCTGTTCAGGTCAAGAGAACTCTCAACCCCAGACCAACTGCAGGTCACACAGAGGACAGGGGAGATGGAGGGGGAAACACCAGCAAGGCCTCTGTGGGAGTTTCCTCACAGCATCACCCTGGGCATCTCATGAATGGGGCCACAGTCATTGGATTGGTACATCCGAGTAGAGTCGTGGACAGGCTAGCTGATGAATAATTGCGCCTGGTCGAAGAGATTCACAAGAAAGAGTTAATAATTCAAGAGAAGATGTGGAAAGCGCTGCGACTTCTTTGTAAGATGATCCTAGAGGACAGGGGATCTTCTGAGATATGGAGAGGAGCACTAGGCAGAAGCAGAAGAGTTGTAGACATGAGGACAGAAGGGAGCATTAGCCATCCACATGAAGGAAAGAGGGACAGGAACACACAGGAGGGCAAGAGTGGACAAGCAAGTGGGCATCTCAACAGAAGAGGCCAAGAGGGTATGGAAGGTATTGAGGAAAAATAATGTAAAGTGATCAAATGCATTGGCCCTATTGTTTAGAGTGCTCACACAAAGGTTGTTTGAAGGTTTATTGCTGCGTTCCCAACCTGCGTTCCCAACCTGATAAGCAGCCTAAAGGCATCCTAGCAGATGTCTCAATCATTGATGTCTGACCCACTGATAGGAGTTCTGGTCACGGAGAACAGATAATAAAGGTTTCAGGATAGCAGGACTTCATCTGTTGAAGAGTTAGAAGTCACAGGTCACTTTCAGGTTAAGATGGCAGTTCGGTTGAAGAATGGTTAATTATAACCTGAACGAAGGTTGCTGGGTACGAGGGAATACGACGTGACGGGATGTCTGTGATGACACAACGGAGATTATGTTTTCCTCACAAATAGACAGGCCAAGATGAAAGAGAAGTAAGGGTCAGATAAGGAACAATAGTCACATGACACAAACACTATATCTGGGCTGATGGACTTTTAGTTCGTTGACACTTTTTGCATAGCATCCTGGGTGTGATGTAAAGAGTCTCCCGATGCGTCGCTTTTTCAACCCTCCTTTGTTAGAATATTAGTCTTAATAAATCCTATAATTTTAACCTGCAGACTCGACCACGCATTCTCAATTTTTTTAATACACAACAAAGGCAAGGAATTGAACAGCAATAAAGAAACACTTGAAAGGAGCATTTGCCTGTCAGCCAAAATGAGAGCAGAGTCCCAATGGAATCAGGCTAGAGCAAATGAAGAAGAAGAAGAAGAAGAGAAGAAGTTGTCAGAGGACAAGCCAGTGAAGAGGTGGGAGAGAGACTCCACTGGGAGCCATGGTTCTAGCGGTGAGGAAAGGGAACCAGAAGACCAGGCCTGTGCACAGGCAGACAGCAGAAGGTCACAGCAGCGATTAAACGCCCATTCTCCCCCTGTCTAGTAGGCCGCAAGTGGCCAACCCCATGCCAGAGGTGGCAGCCGCCAGTTTCCAGGTACTTTCCTGTAAATGCTGTGTGAGGATTCACAACTGCGAGACTGGAAAAGCACTCAATCTGTAAAAGGCTTCACAGTCCCGTGTACGTGTACGATTCTAAACATAGTTCCAAGGAACACAGATGGAGTCGTTAAAACAAAATAGACAGGTAGGGGCCTCATAAGACTCATAAGATTTCATATCTGCAAACCGCTATCCATGCATTCTCAAGCTTATTGAGTGTTTGTGACTTTTCCATGTGAATAGCAGTACTGGTAAACAGAAACAGGGGTCCAATAGGAACATGCGCCACCAGGCACCACAATCTGTCCAGAACAGACCTAACATGCAGGTCACATGCCCTCACTGGTCCACATGCTTTGCACCCCGCTCGGCCATGAAACATACAGTTGCAAGAAAAAGTATGTGAACCCTTTGGAATGAAACAGGATTTCTACATAAGTTGGTCATAAAATGTGTTCTGATCTTCATCCAAGTCACAACAATAGACAAACACAATCTACTTAAACTAATACCACACCAACAATTATGTTTTCATGTTTTTATTGAACACACCATGTAAACATTCACAGTGCAGTGTGGAAAAAGTATGATAACCCTTGGATTTAATAACTGGTTGACCCTCCTTTGGCAGCAATAACCTCAATCAAAGGTTGGCTGACTCCTGACTCCAATTAGCTCTTGGAGAAGCCATTGGCCTAGGGGTTCACATACTTAAATGACCATGAAAGTACCATGAGCCTAGGGGTTCACATACTTAAATGATATGTTTTCATGTAAAGACAAAACATATAATTGTGTGGTATTAGATTAAGCAGACTGTGTTTCTCTATTGTTGTGACTTAAACACATTTTATGACCAATTTGCAGAAATCCGGGTCATTCCAAAGGGTTCACCTACTTTTTCTTGCACCTGTATACCCATATGCCAGGGCATCACCACGACCTTTGTCCCTCCCCACAGCATCACTAGCCAAGCGGTTTGTATGTTTATAGACCGCCAATAAAAAGACAGCATGACATATGTGTTTTTTTATTCGTTTTCACAAGCATGACACGTGTGTTTGTGGAAAAACCGAACACAGTACACTGTAACAGCACATTATTTTTAAGTGAACACAAAACATTGGTTTCCTTTGAGGATGAAAACATGACATGTATAAAAAAGACAAATATTCATATGCTAAACATCATTGCAGCACCGATCCCTGGGATATTTAAGGCACTTTAAGCAACTGTTACGTTTGATTTAACAACTTGTAGGATCACTTGATGAGGACATATTGTCACACAAAATGAACAAGAAACCACTGAACAGCAAACAAACAAACACAATTATATGAGTACTTTACAAATGATGCTAAATAGTAAAAATGTGTAATACTATAGATAGTCTACCAAAGAACAAGACAAAAAACAATTGCCTTTCATTTGTTGGAAGTTGAAATGACGAAAGAGAAAAGACTTACATAAATGCAAAAGGTACACCTGGCACGCACACTGAAAATGATGTGGTTATTTAATGGCAACGAGTCCAACCATCTTGGCTTGCACACATAACGCATATCCCATAGAAGTGAACATAAATATTTGCTGTTACCCCAACCATTGGGATTCAAGCTCTTATGCTATGCATGATGACTGCAGTAAAACATGAACTTCTAATTGTTCTGAGTAATGAAATTGACCTTGCCAAGCCCAGATAAAATGGTCAGCATGACATGAGGCCAGCTAAAACGTCCAGAAATAAATCATCCACTTTTGCATTGACTATTGCATAATTTGGCTAGTTTGTGGGACACTGCTGTAAAAAGATTGCCATCAACACTGAAAAAGAAGTCTCTGCACCGGCAAGTAATATATCTGCTGTTAGCCAACAACCAGTAATTACAAAACCGATGACAAACCATAACAGTGTCGTTTAATGGCCTTTTCATTGTGAATGTTGACTATCAACATAACATCAAAATAAGCCAAGCATGTCCTTTAAAACAGAACAGCTGCGTTTCATTACCCGAGGGAAGACTAGGGTGCCTCAATTATCTGATAGACTTAAGTTCACATTGTAAATGAACACCATAACCCGAGTGTGTCTCGCCGTGGCCCCTGTTCCAGGGGACTGCGGTGTGTTGAATCCATCCAATAGAACAACAAGGCGTCCAACAGACGACCCACTCAGATGACGTGAAGCATGCACGCAAGAAGTGTGTGTCTTGGGTATTAAGGTAAATAACACGCAGTTAGCATATGCATCATCCCATAATAATGTTGGGAAATCAGACATTAAGGCCGCTTTGGTTGAAGTGATCGTACAGTGAACTCCATCCTCACTGGTTGCTCATCCACTCAGTCACTTATATTCTCAGGTCAGGCAAGACGGGAGCTGAAGCGAGCCACCGTTTCCCACCACGCCGGCCAGCGGTTCTGGTCATGTGATCAGGTAGCCGTCCCGTTACTTTTGGGCACATCTGCAGCCGCGTCCCGTGAGGTCAGCCGGTTTATGGCCGCCCACAGCTTCTCGTTCTCCCTCAGCTGGTCACTGACCTATCCGCCGGCAGGACACACACAGCGCATGTGTTAGGATTATTCCGGGGTCAAAGGTCAGCAACACCAAGGTGAACAACATTATTGTATACCTGTTTCTCGAGTGTCTGGATCTTGACCTCCTGGCTAGCCACCGTCTCCCGCAACTACAATTTGGGAAAAAGCGTCTAGGTTAGGTCTTGC
>OMOU01065354.1:0-11589 GCA_900312585.1 Malacocephalus occidentalis | reverse complement strand
AACGAGGTGGTCACCCTCCCTGACGTCGGTCGCATTGACATTGTGGAGCGCAAACTCCTGGTGGAGGTGAGGACAAACGCACGTACGCACGCACGCACGTACGCACGCACGCACGCACGCACACACACACGCATGCTCACACTGTTTTGAAGTCTAAGCTGTCTCAGAATCTTTGGCTGATGACATTACAAGTGGGAGTGTCCACCCAGATGCACGCTGGATGGATTAGCCTCCCAGTCACTCCAGTCCACTGGACTGGAGTGACTGGGAGGCCGGTGGCTTGCCGATCAGCATCGACGCTTGCAGATTCTATTTTCTGCTCCTTTCTATGTTCTCCACCACATCTCAGGCAAATATTGTACTTTATACATCACTCCATTTATCTCCATTCATCTCCATTTATCTCCATTTATCTCCATTTATCTCCATTTATCCGACAGCATTAGGTCCGAGTTTCTTAGCTAATTGAAGTTAACAACACAAAATATAATCAATAAATAAATGATGATATTATTAAATCAATACGGATGTATAGGTCCCCAGGGGGAAATTCACAAGCAACCAGCGGTGTGTCAAGTAATACATACAATATAAATGATGCATTAAATAGTATAATCCTGTCATATCATGTACATTTTTCATAATGAGGATATATTTCACCCCTCGCACTGACTTGTGTCATCTCTGTCGACTTTCAAAAGAAAAGCCAGCCTCTCTTAGCTTTGTATCCTTGCTAGGTGATTTGGGGGGTTTTATATTGCATAACAACATATTTCAACATAACTATACTAATATCTGTCTATGCATTATTTCATTCATTGCATTCCTTAGTATTGTGTAGCGTATTGATGAGCTTTAGAGAAAGAAAATATTCCAAATTGTTTTATTTGTACATGTACGTGTTTTTTTTTGTTCTCCCTCTACTAGGCAGAAGGCACTCCAGTGGCTGTTACCCACAATGCACTCCTCTGTCCCAGAGGTGAGTATTCCGAGAATTGAAACAGAGTTGCGCGCTTGAGGCCTGATCTAGTGGCCTCGGGAAGTCAGCCTCAAGCTGACTGCAAGCTCATCTCCAGTGTGATGTGCAGATATTGGTGTGGGCAGCTCAGTGCTGAACAACACTCCATCCATGTGAGGCTACTGATTTGCTTTCCTTTACACAAGACCAAAATGAATGAGCAATGATCCAAGGGACCGATAATACAATTCTCTATTTGTAGAAAGAGAGAATGAAGAATCCAGACAATCAAAAACAGATAACTGTGTTCATTTGCAATGGATGATTGTGGTATTTGTTGACATGCTCCGCGAAGACGAATGACTGGATAACGACGGTACAATTACACACACATGCTATTACAATAATAGATCACTATTATTTATTTAGGATTCATCAAAAGTGCAATGCTTATTTATGTTAAACAAGCGATTGTAGAAGATGGATGGATGGAATTAAATGACCTTGTAATTGGTACCTGGTGATACTTGCTCTCTCTCTCCGTTCATCATTAGTTTGCTGTTTTTCTGTTCATCCCCAGCAGATAAGCCAGCAGAGAAGGAGATCTCTCTCCTGCTCCCTGAGATGTTTGTGGCGGGTTCTGCCAAGGCTTCCGTCTCTGTGTTGGGTCAGTAGCACCACGGCGTCCCCTGAAGAGGGTCTCCGTTCCTTATCGCATGTATTATTTGTATTCACGGGCACATTTGTTGCACGGCTCAGGGGACGTGATGGGCCGCGCCATGCAGAACCTGGACAAGCTGCTGGCCATGCCGTACGGCTGCGGGGAGCAGAACATGGTGTTGTTCGCCCCCAACATCTACATCCTCAATTATCTGAGCAGCACCGCGCAGCTGACGCCCGCCGTCAAGGAGCGAGCCACGCGCTTCCTGAAGAGCGGTGAGCCCGCCGGGAGCACGTCAAGTCAGCAGACACCACCGTCAGCAGCCTGCGCGCGGGGCTGACTACAAACGAACCGCGCAGGCTGCATCCGAGTTCCTACAAAGAAACGCAACGTAGTTAAGAAGCAACCAGACCCTGATTTAACTTGGAAAGACTTGTGGATGGAGACAAGGTTGCAGACATGCATAGAACAATTTGTATGAAAATAAAATAAAACATCAAACAGTATTTAGCTTATATATTTTTAGCATGCATCAAATAAACCTATCCATCCTGTGCTGCTTGCAGTGAACCATGTGTGGCGTTTGGAATTGTGTTGCTATATTTGGTATTGATCTAGATAGAAATGTTGTATGTAGATGTTACTTCTGTGCATGTGCTTTCATATCATATGGGTGACAGGAGTACAGTAACCTGCTCACATCTGCTATGTTGGAAACTGTACTTTTACTGACTTTTCTTGTCCATCGTTCGGCAGGCTACCAGAGGGAACTGAACTACAAGCACACCGATGGATCGTACAGCGCCTTTGGGATGAGTGACTCATCTGGAAACACGTGGTGAGTACGTCAGGTGGGATGGCTGTGCGTGGTTGGCACGGTAACCAAGTGTGTTTTCCTGCCATGTGTCCTGGTGTCCACCTAGTACAGGCCCCCACACTAACCCCCCCAAGAACTCCTTCAAATGCCAGAGGGAGGGATTCAAGTTCTCCGTCATCACGATGGTTTCCGTCAATTAGATTTTACTAGCTAGCTTTACTAGTTATTCGGATTTACTAACGGCATTACCAGGTGATAGCTGATTTGTATGGGCATACAATCTACCGGGCTGGATGTCGGTAAACCTTGGTCTGTGGCCTACATAAGTCATGGCCAGCCGTTATCGTGCCTCGCTGTTGACACGGTGTTGTTGGGTCATTGGTCGATGACCTGCCCCACCACACGTTATGGTGTGCGGTCAAGTTCCAGACGATTAGTAGAACCGTGTGCATCTTTAATTGGTTTAAACGTGGTTGATTAGCATGCTAAATACTGCATCAACCAAAGGAGTGACCGTGCCCAGGTACCGCATGCAACGTTTACAAAGTCGTGATCAGACAACATGGCGGAAAGCAGTGCCAGTTCTCCAGATGTAGTCCTCTTAGATGGGGTGTTTTGGGGATATTGCAAGAGAGCTGACAAAAAGTTGATTGAAGATGTTACCTTGTCTGCAGAACATGTCGGGGGGAAAAACTGCTGCGATATTCTGAGTCATCTTTGCCACCTGTTACTTTTCAGGCAATGCAAGTTCAGTTAAGCTTTAGCTCAATGCACGATGAAGGGAAAGGTATCTGGGGAAGAATTTTGGAGACATTCAAGACATTGAGTCAAATTGCTCGTCTACTGCAACAACCGTTCCATGTCGGCGTCTGCTTGTGGTGGATGTAGACGGCTGACCGTACTGAACTCCCGGGGAAGATCGGATGTATGGCAAGAGATCGTCAGATGCTCCAGGTTCTGCGAGTGCAGGTGTGAGAAAGAGTCTTCATATCCTGAGGCTTGTGCCACTCGTTGATGGTCATGAAGCAAACCACGGCAACAGGGAGGGACTCAGTCAAGCAAACGACAACACTGATGATGTTTCCAAGGTTGTCGTGCGTTTCTCTTTTCCTGACGTTGTTTTGTTTGGTGTTTAAACATACAGTATCCACTGAAAGGTTCGCTCGGTGGTTGATTGATTGATTGTTGTAGATTTTGTGTGACTATATAGACCAATAGTGTTTGTAGCTTTTGTCTGTAGCCACTTTGCTTTTGAGGATTTTAATAAAGTGTAGGTTAAATTGTCGTTTATATTGTCTTGACTTCACTGTTTATATTGTCTTCTGTTTATATTGTCCTTTACTGTTTAGATTGTCTTACTGTCATATTGTATATTGTTTACAGTGTTTATTTATTTTCACTACTTCACCTGTTGCACCGTGGGCCTGAGAGGCATGTCATTTCATCTGTGCTGTATGTCAATATAGCACATTATTTGACAAATAAAAGAACTTTGAACTTGAACTTAAAGCCTTTTTACAACTGGATGGCTGCATTAGAGGTTAATGGGCAGCTCTCCTGACGCAGTCCGTTTATCCGAAAACCAAAATGTGTGCACCTCATCCTCTGTGCCAGGCTGACGGCCTTCGTCATGAAGTCATTTGGCGGTGCCAGGCCTTACATCTTCATTGACCCCAAGCACATTGCAGACGCCAAAGCCTGGCTGGTCAGCCACCAGCAGCCCAACGGATGCATCCGGTCCGTGGGAAAACTCTTCCACAACGGCATGAAGGTAACTTGGATCAGTACTAAAGTTCTCGTGACTACTCCTCAATACTATTATATCCAACTTGTGTTGTTTCCTAAATGTCTTGCCGATATTGCTTCTCTTTTAAGCGCATACACTGGACATGTATTATTCTGTTGTTTTTATTCTTCTGTTGTTGGGTGTTTTTGAGCAACCTCTGGCAAAATAATTTCCTGTGGGACGAGTAAAGTTCTGTCGTATTTTATCGTCCCATTCCGGAGCTAATGGGAATGCGTTCACGGCCCTCCAGACGTGGTAAAGCGGTGTGGTCCCCGTCATCCTCGTGGGTGCCACCGTGTAGGACTCGCATCACTCCCGACACGCCCATCAAGGAAACACAAAGCCCGTTCTATTGCGAGGCAGTCAAAAGGAAGTAAAAGCAGCCTATGTGTGGGTGTGTGCGTGCGTGTGTGTGCGCGCGTGTGCGTGCGTGCGTGCGTGCGTGCGTGCGTGCGTGCGTGCGTGGCGGTACGAGCAGCCAACCGACAGGAGTGAAACGGGTGAAGCTAAAACGTGACGACAGTTGTGCTACATCACATCACGTTGTTTTGGAGACAACCCTGTCTCCTTCACTTCGGTTATGTGTGGATGAGTCAGCCAGGAGAACTGTGCCAGGAGAACATCCATTCGACAGTTGGAGTTGATCAGGCGTCGTGGTGTAGGCCTACCGACGCTTCAGGGGGCCGGTGGACCATCAGAAAAAGCATTTTAACCGACCTTGTGTGCATCTTTACCGGCCCTCTCTGCGGCCTTACCGGTGCATTCAGAGTTTGCCACCGCAGGACTGGAGTTCATTTCCTCATGTCCCTCCACCCCTCCACAATAGTGGCAGCTTCGACCGCCACGATAGGGGAGGACGCCAAGTCCCCCGGTCCGTCGTCCGTGGTTACCGTGTCGTACATTCGTTCTGCTGCAGCGTGCGCTCATTTCCCCTCGTGTCTGTTACACCAGGGCGGGGTGAGCGACGACGTGTCTCTGACGGCCTACATCACAGCTGCCCTGCTGGAGCTCAATGGAACGGTGAGTGTTTCGCACGCATGCACACACGCACGCACGCACGCGGGCACCCGGGCACCCGGGCACCCGGGCACCCGGGCACGTGTTCTGTTCGGTGACGCGTGGAGTATCCTTGCGTCCCCCTGTGCGCAGGACGACCCCCTGGTGGCCGGGTGTCTACGGTGTCTGTCGTCGGCCGTGTCGGGTCAGCTGGACAACGAGTACACCCTGGCCCTCCTCTCCTACACCTTCAGCCTGGCCCTCCACCAGCAGACCAGGATCAAGCTCCTGACCGCCCTCCACCAGCGGTCTATCACAAACGGTATGTGTGAGCCGGGCACTGGCCCTGAACTGACGCGTGTGTCGCACAAACACGGAGGCCACCGACGTCGGCGTTTAACGGTCGAGGAGAACAAGCCTCGCGTTTGTATTGATGGCTTTTTGTGTCATAACGGCTGCCGCCGTTATGTTATTTGGTGGAAACATCATTCCATGGGTTTAGAGAAAAACAAGGGCTTGTGCTCCACATACGATTTGTCATTCATTGGAAAGATGTACCAAAGTGACCAAAAGATTGAAAAGGATTCCTTGTATTAAGTTGGAATTATTAACAACAAAAAAGGCAGAAGATCCTGAGTGTACTTCACAATCCTCCTGGTTCCAGGGACCGGGCGCCACTGGCAGCGGGCGCAGGCCTCCCGAAAGTGTGTGGACTCCCTGGAGGTGGAGACCACCGCCTACGTACTGCTGGCCGTGCTCTCCGGACCCCGGGTGCCGGGCTTCGGCCTCGACTACGCCTCCAGTATCGTTCGCTGGCTCACCAAGCAGCAGAACTCCTACGGGGGATTTGCCTCCACGCAGGTCAGAGAACACATGAACACTCGCATGTTGATCAGCGTTAACCTTGGGTGTTGTCTCTCCCTGGCTTTAAACGATGCGTTACAGTTGGGTTGTGCCATGTATTGAACTTTATGGACTCTTGCCCTCCACCCAACCACAGGACACAGTCGTTGCCCTCCAGGCCCTGGCCATGTACGCCGCGGCCACCTACAACGCGGAGGGCGTCAGGGCGGTCACCGTGACCTCGCTGAGCGGGGCCGAATGGCAGTTCACCGTGAACCAGAGTAACCGGCTGCTCTACCAGGAGCAGCCGCTCGACCGGGTGCCTGGGGAGTACAAGATCACGGTCCGGGGCCAGGGCTGTGTGCAGGCACAGGTACGGCTGGCACACGCGAAAAATACACACACGCACGCACGCACGCACACACACACACGCTATTCTGGAGAACGGATCGCTAGACGAGAAAGCGTGAGGGGAATATGTCGCCTGATCATTATTAGCGGGTGGAGGGTTTGGGATGTCGGAGGCAGAGGGGCAAAGAATTGGTTCGTGAGGAAAGAGATGCACCGGAGGTAAAAGGAAAATGAAAAATGTGGCGCAAACATTTTCATCTTTCATCTGAATGTGTTCAGAAGAATGTACCGGGTGTGAGGTCAAGTGAAGGGCATGCCGCTACTGAGACAAGGCGGGGGGAGATGTGTTGAGCAGCTAGCGACTTCCCCTAAAATACGTAGATGAGCTAATAAACACATTGGCGCTGTAGTTACGACGCATGTCACTATTATACGTACATGTTAGTATTGCAATGCACCACTGCAGTAAACGACTCCTCCGTGACATTGCGTGTCCACCACTGACGACCGCCGATGTCCTTGCACCTCGTCGTGTCGGAGCAGGTCGCCATGCGCTACAACATCCCCCCTCCTGGCGACTTCAGTGCCTTCCACATCGCCGCCACGACGACGGCTGTGTGCAACGCCACCGCGCCCGAACTGACCATCAAAGTGGACGTCAGGTAATCTCTGCGACCGACCCCGCCTCTTCCTCATCTGTGAAGCCCTCTCAGACGCGGTACGGTGTGTTTACCGCGGGTTCGTCAGGATGAGGATTTATTCCATGTGCACACACAGCCTGAAATGGATACGGCCTGTTCAGAGTGACGAGGTGTTTTTCACTCTAGCATTTGGGTCCAGAACGTCAACTCCATGACCGTTCTCTGGCTAAGATGTTTTGATAATCCTATGGACCTTTCTTTACCTTTACACTTGATTCAGACATTGAACAAATCATCACATTTTGGGTAATCGGCTGGGGTGGAGGTACCGTGAAGTAGCAGGCAGACAGATGGGTCGGGGACCGGGCACAGGGACAGGAATGGTGGTCGGGGACAGAAGGTTCTGGTGTTCTTCGAGAGGCCGACGAGGCAGGAAGGTCGGGAACAGGCAGGGTCGACAACCGCTGATCAGTCTGCTGGAGAGTCTTGCGTTCATTAGCGAAGATTGTGTGAAAAGGAGCAGCTTATATAGGAAGGGGAATTGACGGGGAACCGGGTGGAGGCGATGTGGCGCATGAGATGACCGACTGAGCGATTGCTTGACGGTGAGAGTGGAAACTTACAGAAAGGAATGCGGGTCACGACATTATTATGGCCATTCAATTCTTCATTTGGCTGATAAATTGGAATTGGCCACTTTGGTGACCAAACGATACTTTCCAAAATTCTGGGCCATGGACTTGAAATGGTGGAGGATTTAAACCAACACCCAATGGCCAAAAGGGACAGCTCATGGTATAAACACAATAAGTGTTCAGAAACCACAGTTTGCATTGCACATTATTATGATATATTATATGAACAACCAGAAGATAAAACCAGGTCCTGGGTGTGGCCTGCATTGTGCATAGCTTCAGTCGGAGTCCGAACAAAAATTCTGTTGCTGAGGGATTCTCAGGGCAGCGTACATGAAAATTGCCTAAAGTTACACAATTATAATAGCCGGGCACAAAAATAGACAGAAGTTTGGAAAATTAATCTATAAAGCCACATCCGGTTCAACCTATACAGATCTAATTGCCTGCTATTTCATAAGTTTTAGGTTAGGTAACGTCAGTCAAACGTTCTGAAAGAAAGTGTCCGCCAGAATTTGATGATGGCATTTTAAAAATGCGACCGGAGGACTCAGACACGGTGTGGGTTCCTCCGAGAATGACACGTCTTTTGAGAGGTGAAACTCGCGCCGTTAAGGCGCTAACGCCAACGGCAGCGTGCGAACGTCTTGTCCTCGTGCTGCTGGCAGGTACACGGGCAGGAGAGAGGACACCAACATGGTGATCATCAACGTCAAGCTGCTGTCCGGCTATGGCCTCCCGGAGAGCTCCCTGCAGGCGGTGAGTTTAGAAACAAGTAGTCCCCACGGGCCTCACTTCCCGCACAAAACAGGACGGTGAAATGTAATGCCCATATGCCTTTCTAAAGAGTACACGTACTGCATATTCTAAATACGAAATGAATTGCTGATGTTCCTCTGTAAATATGGAATGTATTGCTGCTATTCTGTTATAAAGATGAAATGAATTGCTGATGTTCTGTCCTGTTTTTTTCTGTGGTTGCTAACCACGGCGAGTGTTCCGTGTTCCGTGTTCTGTGTTCCGTGTTCCGCAGCTGAAGAGCGACCGCGCTGTGAAGCGCGTGGACGTGGAAGAGGGCTACCTCAACATCTACCTGGACGGGGTACGTATCGGAGAACCCTCTCCCGCGGCTCCCGAAGCGTCTGTCAAAGGCCACTGTGAAAGCTCACTCTGTTCTCCCTCCGCAGCTGAAACGGAACGTGGTGAAGAGCTGCAGCGTGACCATCCGAGAGGAGGTGGCAGTGAGGAACCTGAAGCCGGCCGTGGTGAAGGTGTACGACTACTACCAGACAAGTATGAACGCACACGCACGCACACACACACGCACACACAAGCTGCTAGTGGTCCCTTGGACTGATTGACTTCCCTCGTGTGTTCGTATCCTAGGTGACGAGGCCGTCACAGACTACACCTCCTCTTGTGCTCCACGTGAGTCGCCACGTCCAGCCTGAAGCTGGACGAACGTTTCATTACATTTCGGCTTGTTAGATTGATATTTATTTACAGCATAGGCCCTATGTGCCTCTCAAAAGTGTACAAACCAAATACAAAAAGGGCTTTAATGATACATTGAGAATTGTAAATAATGCTTTTTTCTTTTATTGTTATAGGTGATGATGTGAATAACCTGTAAAACTGGATTGGCTACACCGACAAAGGCATATACAACAAGCTACAACTAACTGTAGTTAGATTGTGAATGTTTTATTGTGAGATTACTAATCTCCTTCCCAATAATTCTGCCTGCTTTCTTCTGTATGCTTTGAAAAAGGTGACGTATTGAAGAAGACCAGTCTTAACTCTACAACAATTGTTTTTTTTTTAATCGATAATCCATAGCACCCGTTGTCGTGACAGCGATGCAGTAAACGTACCATAGCGTTAACACAGTGATGGTCCGACAGTCCGACTGTGAATGAATGAATCTGAAAGATGAAACAAACTCGTTGAACAAAACACTCAAGTAGGATTGAGGTGATGGGAGCGCGTTTTGTTTTTGCTGGACCTCTTTTTTGTAATTTTCTTTTTTAAAGGAAATTGTAGGCGATGAATACATCAGTATCATAGGGTTGAAATGTGCCGACAATAAACGTTCTTAATGACACGGCGTACACATGTTTCCTCCCCTGTACAAATACTGTTTGATATGGATGAGAGAAAGTGGTCCGAGGAGGAGGAGGAGGAGGAGGGGAGGAGATGGAAAAGTGGGGATTAGATTTTCTATTTTTCTACATCACTGTCATCCTAAATGACACGACATGGAGAATGAACCTTTCACAAGCGATCTGTATTACACGACCCAACCCAACACACGCACACACACGTGTCACATACCAGCAAGATGTCACGTCAATACTGACAAGGGGCTCGAACCAAACCCTCTCCATTCATGCCTTATTCTTCCTTAGACATGTAGACATATTACATAATATCTATATAATATATAGTGTATAAAGATATTGAATATCTATATAGATGTATATCTATATATAAATGCCATTGGGATCCGTTTGTTATTTTGAAGCAGAAATGCCGATGAATACACATGGATCACATGGCTGTCACCTTGGAGCGAGATTCTGCTACACTGACACACACACACACACACACACGGTAACTGTAATTACACTGAATCACTTAAGGCACAGCTTTGGGAATTCCATGGATCCACGTCATCCATTATGTACGACCCGGTCGGACAGAGCCATGCGTGAAACGCTCTCTCTGGCGCCCTCTGGTGGTAGGTAGTGGCGCCGGCGGCTAAGGCGGAGGTCCGGAGTTTGTGGTCAAGGCTAGCACAGTGGAGTGAGTGTGTTTGAACGGTGAGGTCATGGGGGATATAAGTACAGACGGTGAGTCCTGTTTCTACGTCTGCGGCCACCGCTAAATCGACAGGCTACGGCAGGTTATGTGAACTCCTGAGCGCCAGCAACCAAAAAGGCCAAGTATTGACAAACAGCAAACGGTGTGGATGTGTGTTGGTCAGGGTCTGCAGAAGGACTCCTCTGGTAAACAGGATGTACTCCTCTGGTAAACAGGATGTACTCGAGGGTAAAGTTCTGTCCGCATCGGAGCTACGGCCAAAATCCTCTTCCGACAGGCAAGGTGAAGATTTGCATCATTTTGCTGACAAATAATAAATACATTGATAAGCTTACGTTCCTGGTCATTACATTTAATTAAAATCTTTTTAAAATAATAACAATAAGAATGATTCCACCTTTCACTGAAATCAATCGGTCAACGTATCGATGGCCATGTCATAACAGCAAACATATGCTTAACAGTAAGTCATTTGGCAAATTTATTGATGGTGAATAAAAAAAAAAATATCTAAACAAGCGAATATAAAATGGCTTTGAAACCTGTAACTACAAGATCTCCATTTGGCAATAAAGAAAGGCTTTTGAGATTTTGGTTTATATACAATGTGTGTGTGTGTGTGTGTGTGGTTCTCTGTTGGCTCCCTTTTTAAATCCAAACAGCAAAAGAGTAGAAAATGTAATGAATTATCCAACACTTGAATATTAAGGTATGTACTAAAATACAAGTGTATACAATGTAGTACGTGGTGAGGCCATAACCATAGAAAAACACAATCGGGACAGACCTGTCAATCACACGCTAACAGCCTCCGTGACCACTTAATGAAACATGTCAGTGAACGTGAAAGTACCTCTGGAGCCACGAGGCTGACGTTGTGGGGATAAAAACATGTATGGGCTCGTGGCGTCTCTCTAGAACACCTCGTCTGTCCCGTCCCCCGTGTCCAAACCCAGCGTCTGGCAGCCGCTCCTCCACATGTGGGGGTACAGTGGCGCGGCTCAAACAGAAAGTCAGCGGTGACGGTCGCTTCTCTCCGCTGACGAGACGAGGAAGAGTGTGAGACGAGTGGGTGAAG
>OMOU01065353.1:0-11642 GCA_900312585.1 Malacocephalus occidentalis | reverse complement strand
GGCATGCGCACACACATCCACACACACCCACACACACACACATACACCCACACACCCACACCCCCACACCCCATGCTGGGCCCTCCCCTCTGGAAGCCAATCAGGAGGAAACACTTTCATATTCATTCAACCAAACAACAACCAAAGCCTTCGACCTTTTTATTGTCTTTTTCTGTGTGTGTGTGTGTGTGTGTCGATCTCTCTCTATCTCGCTCTATGGATTGATTAAAAACAGATGTTCTCACATCTGTTTTTTGTACTTACACTTACCAAACATTCAAAGACTAGCTTGCACACATATCTACTATTCATACAAAACGTTGATGCACAAGATAAAACGGCTTATGTCGATAATGTTTCAAATGATTAAAACATTGAAAAACAGTGTTGTTATAGGACATCATAATATATAGTGTAGGTGACGGTACTCAACTGAACTCTCTGTTAAAACAAATGTAACGTTCTCGAAACGCTGAAGGAAATAAACTCACTCAAGTAGGAATATAATAAAAAACACACATTACCTTTTTACCTTGGCTCCTGTTCTTTCCATTGTGATTCAGTTACCGCTGAAAGTCACGCACCTTCTCACCTGTAAGGAGGCCTGATACAAAATACACTCCGCTACAAAATTGAGTTCTCGCTTTCGAATACGTGAATGAATGAATGAATGAAATGTACGAATGCTTTTCAAACTATCCGCCCCCCAAATCCTAAACTGACTGTGCTTTTAATGGGGAGCCCCCTCCTCCCCCACCCCCAGCCTGCTGAAGTCTCTCCTCCAATCCCGGAGCGCCGTTCAAATATCCAAGCGCTCATGTAAACATATTAAAGTGTTCCAGGCCAGTAGTAATGCGTTGTTACAGGACAGAGAGGACGAGGACACGAAACAGCATTTCTTCTCAAACGAACAACATGTCCTAGTATGCAGACGTAAAAATACATTTAAACTTTGTTTTGATAATATTGCATAGGCCTAATTGTGAAGTCATTTCCAAGCATGATGTGCATTTCACATATGTCGCAGTTGTTATGCAACCCCAGGCGTATACGTTTTAATGGTATCTTAAATATAGTCATAGAGTCATTAGGGCAAAAACAAACAAAAACAACAAATAAGTCATTGTGTAATTGTCTCCTCCAGCCACAAGGTGGCGTGAGCGCGCCCCTCAACGAACTTTTAACGAGGTGTCCATATAGGCAGCGGACAAATGGACCTGCCTGGATTTGGGCGTGTCTGGGTGGCGGTCATCTTTTGATCTCTAGCTGCCAAGATTGAAAAGCACACGCTCCGTGAGCAACAGCTTCCAGGACCTTCCTTGGTGTGTCACGGCCGTAGCGCCTGTTGTTGACGAGGTGTTGGTGGGGGAAGGACCCAAATGCAGACAGCACGTGTAACCAAAAAAAATGTGCTGGGATGCTGGGACAGGCAGACAAGCGGGCAGGTAACAGGGTAGACAACAATCAAGGGCAGGGAAACAGTACAGAACCGACTACAAAAATGGCCGACAGTAACAGAACATATGAAAGACAATGGGGAAACTAAAGACCAGCATGGGGTAAGAGAAAACAGAACAGATTGTGACAGAATTGCCCTCTCAAGGGACGGATCCCAGACGTCCCAAAATGTGACATGGGGCGCTGAGCAGGGGGGATGGAGGGGGTCCGGAGGAGGGATTAAGGGGAAGTTCAGGCGGATGGCCTGGAGGCAGGGCAGAGGCCGAGCAGGGGCCCTCGGACCGACACCCTGCGGGATCTGGAGGCAGAGACACCCGAGGCGGTGCGGTCGCAAGCGGGGTCGTCGGGGTGGTCGCAGGCTGAGTCATCGGGGTAGTAGTCGTCGGGGCGGTCTCAGGCAGAGTCAGACAGAGTCGGAGGCACAGGCGGGGTCATCAGCGCGGTCGCAGGCAGGGTCGTCGGGGCCCTAGTCGCAGGCATCAGAGTCGGAGTAGTGGTCGCCACAGGCGAGGTTGTCACCGCCACCTCAAAGTAGTTGGGGGCCAGGTCGCTAGGGGCGGAGTCACAAGACGCTCTGGCAGGGGCGGAGTCAGGTAGCAGGTTAGCAGGGTACTCACTGACATGAAGACAGGTAACAACGAGTAGGATCAGACAAGGAACACAGGACTGGGGCAGACTTAAATAGGGAGACTAACAAGGGAAGTGACAGCTGACAACAATCAAGGGCAGGGAAACAGAACAGAACAGACTACAAAAATGACAGACAACGACAAAAATGGCCAACAGGAGGAGAACACATGAAAGACAAAGGGGAAACTGAAGACCAGCAGGGGGAAGACAAATAATACAAACAGGTCCCAACAGAATACAGAACAGATAGTGACATGGTGATTTGAGAACCAGGGTTTTGTAATTCACCCCCCCCCCCAAAAAAAATCTCTCATGTGTCGATGTACTCCCTCTGTCTCACAGGTGAGTGCACCTTTCCTATAGGCGAAAACTAATGAAAGCAAGGCTGTAGTTATAATACATATTGTGGAGGAACACATTTTAAAAATGTGGTCCTCCCCAATGTTGACAAGGCTACGTACAGCCTTGAATGAAAGGGACAGGTTTTAATGGATGACCCTAGTAATTATTCACCAGTTATACTGTAGCAGTTTCTGTTGTAAAGGCATGATGATAATAATAGTAGGTTAAATAACAGCCTAAAATGCGTGTGTTATTTTGCATGATTTTTTTAGGATGATGAACGAAAGGTGGACAGTCATGAACGACGCTCAACACAACAGAAACAAGGTAGAAGATACCAAAGAAGGCGGGGGGGGGTAACTGAAGTTCAGTGTTTGATGTTTGACAGATCTAGGCGCCACTAATCTGGTGCACCTGCTGCCTCTTCTCAGAACTGATCTCAACCCTTCTGTTCCCCATGAGAGCAGACTGTCAACTAACTTTATGAACCAAAGATAGTCAGTCAGGTGTTATGTCACATGTTCTTCATAACACAGGGCCATTCTGAACAGTCAAGTTCTTGTGAAAAAGGACAGAAAGAAGAGTAGCAAGAAGAAGTTTATATATATAAATATATACATATATATACATTGAGCGGCACAATATACATAATAAGATAATACAATAACACACAATGTACATACTAATGGTAAAAAAAAAATTTTTATAAAATATAAATGAATATTGAGTGCTATACTAACTCATCATGTACTAATCAGTCCTGTTCACCACAAGAACAATAGACTATCACAAACTTTATTAACTAAATGAAGGCAAACCTTAAACAAATCGCTATGTAGCCTACTCAGTAAACATTATGCATTATGTCAGTCCTGTTCAACACATTCAAGTTCACATGTTATCATATAGTGTATTGTTTCTTATACAAGTAAGCCCAAATTACTACGTCAGCCATTCTATTCAACACAAAACATCTAGAACTGTATAATATAAGAGGTACTCTCACTCAATGATCTGTACAGTTAAAGCTGCAGTTATAGATTTGATAGATAAATAACAACCAACACTACAAATGTGTCTGTGTGTGTGTGCATGTACGTGTGTGTGTGTACGTGTATGCTTGTTCATGTGCATGTGTGTGTGTGTCCCCTAATGTGGTCCATCCTCATTGTATGTGCACTAGCAGGAGTGGCTGCTGCCACTGTGTCTGCCCTCTACCTGAATCACTATCCACTCTCATTCATCAGCAGGTATCAGTCTATCTGTCTGTCTATCTATCTACTCCCCCTCTCTGTCTATCTGTCTGTCTGTGTATCTATATATCTACTCCCCCTCTCTTTCTGTCTGTCTGTCTATCTATCTATCTATCTGTTTATCTGTTTGTCTGTCTCTAACTATGTCTGTCTGTGTAGTGAATAAAAGAAAAGAAAATGGGCGGAAATAAGAGGCTTAAGACACAACACAATAGGTCTTGGAAAAACTATCCAGCGGAATATGTAGATATGAAGAGTTGCGGTGCTTGCACTACTTTTGTCATGGTGTGAACACCCCTTTATGGTACCGTTAATCCTAGTGCTATTCATGTAGCCTGGTCCTCTTGCTCATGCTTGTGCTATTCATTCCATTGTAATAAGGAACAGTGCAGCCCTTCCTGGAGCATCTCCCATCATATCCACCAACCAAGAGGAGAATGGTGCTTTGGTTACGGTCTCTCTTAGCGACGGTGAGCCGCTTAGCATTTTTTTGGATCCCAACTGCCCAGACTACAGCAACAATTTCCAAAGATGTGAAGAGCTGCAGAGTTCCCTCCAGAGTCTCCTGAGCAATCATTATACAGACAACTGGCAAGAAGTGAGGGGAGGAGCTAAAGTTGTTAATTGGACACGCGCACAGCATGCGCGTGGCAGCTGAACCGCTAAAAAGAGGCCAAAATGCTCTGGTTGAGAGACTTAACGTCCTACAGAGTGAACAGAGTTGCATGTCACAGGTAACAATCTCCAAGCACCAAGCTAGCTAGCTAGTGAAAATGAGCTCAATGATTAGCTACAGGTACAGGCTACAGGCTACGTAGGTAAGATTTGAGAGTTGTAAAGAGAGGGTGCAGAAAAGAGCACAAGAGACCAATATTACAAAAAAGAAACAACCCCAAAATAACATCCCCTCCCTCTTGTGATCGGTTGGCAAGTTGGATTCCCCAAACCAATCAGGGAGATGCCCTGATTGGTCAGAAATTTGCCGGAAACGGTCGATAATCTAACAGTGCTTTTAATGTCAGTCAATGTCATGTCAACTAGAGACATATATTCTCACAGCTTCACCCACTAGCTGACGAATGGCTATGGCATTTCTAACAAATTACACTCAAATTGTTCTTAAATCTTACCCAGGTCATAGCACCTTAACTAGAACTAACTAGATCTCTGCTAACTTAACTAGCAGAAAGGTAACTTAAATGAAGAAGTTCAAAACTCAATTTGACCATCTGTCTGACAGTTATTGGCAGAGAGTCAGGGCGGGGTTTTGAAGGTTGTGCACTCTGTTGCTGATTCCCTGCATGGACTACAGAGGGAGACAGAGAGTCTGAGGACCATGAGGACAAACCTACAAAAACCAAATGACCTTCGGCAGGCAAAAGGTAGTCAGACACACTCACACACATACAACTAACATGTTAATATGTACTCAATTACCATAATTTAGCATTTGTGTGCTATATCTACCATAGTTGGGTAAACACAGGTTAAACACAGGTTACCCAACTATAGGTAACCTGTGACAATAGTTATGGTTGACAATAGTTATGGTTGCATTCGGTTTACTATAACCAGCACTGACTAAACTTGTGAAGTTTTGTTTCCTCCACAGGCTTCAGACCACAGGACTGTAGTGAGCTGCTAGATGCAGGTTTTACACAAGATGGAGTTTACTCCATCTTTCCAACTCATGACCCACAAAGATTCACGGTTTACTGTGACATGACCACAGATGGTGGCGGATGGACAGTATGCACACACACACACACACCCATCATCATCATGCATCCTTTTAATGACGAGCTTCATCGCAACGCTAATGGACACCATCATCCCCACAGTTAAAGTCAGGTCACAGCAGTGAGTGCACTGCCCATGGCTACTCAAGGATGGCTGAGCTGTTCAAGGTAGCAACCTCTAGCGGTTAGCGCCGTGATGGACTACCTGTAGCGTTGTCGAGTGTGTTTCATTTGTGTGTTCATGTGTGTGTGTGCGTGTGTGTGTATAAAAAGGTGATACAGCGGAGGAGTGATGGTTCAGTGAATTTTCTCCGTGGTTGGACTGCATATCGTGATGGATTTGGGGACTGGGGAACATTGGCTGGGTACACACACATGACTACTCTCCATTACAGTTTCTCTCACTCTTTTTTATGTCTGTCTCTTTTACCTCTCTCTCTCCATCCTCACCATAATGTCTATGTCTGTCCCTGTGTGTGTGTATATGTGTGTGCATGTGTGTGCATGGGTGTGTGTGTGCTCCAGGTCTCCAAAGGATGTTTTATCTCACCTGTTCCGGCCGTTCTGAGCTGAGAATCGACATGGGGTGCTTTGAGAACAGGACAGCACTACTAACTACGGCCTGTTTACCGTCAGCTTGGATTCTGTGAACCCCGATGAAGATGGCTACACTCACACTCGCTGACAGTGGATTATTCCTCAGGCACCGCAGGTACAACCGTGTACACAGCCGATACTGCAGCGTATAACTACGGTCCACTCTTCTACCTCTCATACCTCAACATGCTACTACAAGTTTAAAACATCTTCATTGACCCCCCAAGGGGAAATTCGTTTAGCAGCAGGATAGGGGCACACATACAGTACCATATACTATGTATACAGTACCGTATATGCGCTCAGTTGGCGTACAGCAAAACAAGACGAGACAAGACGATGGAACCCAACATACTCGCAACATTTCACAATGATGATACAAAATGTAAACAATCCGTACACTCATACACCTGCGCGCTGGGGCAAAGGCAGCACCTGCTCCTGCTTAATGTATGCATAGTGGCCTGGACAATAGTATCCACCGCTGAAGCTTCCATGAACCTCTCAGGTGCCTCTCATCATTGCATTTCAGGTCATTCTCTCCTGAACCATTCTGGGATGCAGTTCACCACCAAAGACCGCGACCAGGACCAATCAGCTATTTGCTTGTGCAAATATACAGTATATATTGTATATTGTGGGGAAAATATCATTTTTCTTTGTTTTCTGACAATATCTAGTTAATGTCCACTCCAGCATAATCTGTGTTCCGAGCAATAACGCATAATGCGTTACCAGAAATTAACAAATGATTTTCCATGGAAACACTACAATAATGATCTTCTCTGCTATGGTTGTTCAGTCTCAAGTAAATTTTGTATCTTCCTACTTCCTACTTCTAGGATGTTCACCAGTTTCAATATCTGCATGTCTGTCCACCTGTCTCTACTGTCTACTGATAATGATCAATGGTCAACTCCAAATGAGAGTACTAATATAATGTTCATAATGTGTAAGGTTTCTTCACAGATGTTGTACAAGAGTTTATTAATCATATTATCACCGTGAGTTTGGATTAATTTATATCAGTTGATTTAGAGGTGTTTTCAATCTACCAATGTCAGCTATGAACATACTTTGTTATTTTCACCTATTATTAACACCTATTATTTTATGACATTAAATGATGATGCTGGAGATTATGTGCCGTTAAACACGTGTGCGCACAGGGCAGAGATCAAAATAAATATTCATATTATTGTACAAATAACCTTTTTACAAACTAACACATTTAAACAAATGAACACAGTGATTGACTGCGGTTGACGTCCGCCAATTTAAAACTGTTTTAAAAAAAAGTATATTTCATACAGTATGGGTGAATCATATAGGGATTCAAATATACTTCCGCTACTGATGATGACGATGACGGTACGTTATGTAAATGACCACGGAGAAGGCGGCCGTGATTCGCGGGAAAAGTGAAAAAATGGCGCCGATCGGAGTTTGAAGTTTAGCGCCGCGCAGAGCTTCTTCTTCTTCTCCCTCCTCCTCCAGCAGCAGCAGAACACCACCGGGCAGCTGCAGCAGTCTGGCGGGGTGCGCACAGTCAAAGTAAGTAAACACATTTCATTTTTAAGCATCCTCCTTGTCTGTCAAGCGGCAGCAGGACATTTCATCCCCATTTGTATGTGTCCGCATTATATATACGGCACCTTGGTTTCTCTTAATTTGCTATCTGGAAAAGAGAGCTGTCCAATGTTATTGACTGGAAAATGCGCTGCATGTGCAAAGCGTTCGTTATTATTCAATGTTTGGTCTGAAATCATCCTTGGCGTCGATTTGGCAGTTTTGCTGTCATAAACTTGTGCTTTCGATTTCTGTCATCGTTAGACAGAGGTATACTCACTGACGGGTTCATGTTATGCATCGTTGTAAACGATATGCGTTATAAAACGATGCCCAAAGAGGTAAAGAAAGATAGTTTATGTTGAAATATCTCAGCAGATACAGCCGCCCCTCCGCCTCCCTCCCGAGCATCTATGAGACACAGGGCGCATGCGCGACATAACGCAAAAGCCCCTGGCGGGTTACAGTTAGTAAATGAGTCAGGAGGTCGTCATTTCTCACAGCATCGGGGCGTTCAGTAAACCACATTTAAGTTGCCTTTCTGCCACACCTGTTGTTTCAGTAACGAACACGTGTATTTTTTCTTTCCCCTCCCATTCCTTTATTTGCAAAAATTCAATCAACTGTAATAAATGTCCAAACAACCTACTCCACTGCTATAAAGGTACTATTTAGCCTTTTCCAATGTAGTAATACTCCCATTCTCTCGAGCCAGTGACAATTTCCTTTGGATCACACATAGGACATGTATCTGTAAGCCATATCATTTCAAAGGTTTGCCTGTCGGTCTCTCTCTGTCAGCAGCATGTTGGAGGACCTGGTTGAGGTGTACTGCAGCAGTCAGGAGCCCCCATCCCTACAGACTCCTGGGTGCAGGACAGGGGTCAGGGGGCGTGTCCCAGCAGAAGCAGTGGAGTCTAGTCTAACTGTGGAGCAATATGTCCTTTGTCATTGGTCCGATGGCCTGTATTACCTCGGCCGCATACAGAGGGTAGGTACTCACTCACTCACTCACACACACACAGAGTGTATAATTCACACACATTCAAAAAAAACAAAAAAAACATGGTTTGGTTGAAGGATGAATGAAAAAAAAAGTCTACTGTACAGCCTGCTACTTTCTGCCACCTGGTGGGCAAAGGGGAAAGTTGCATCTTTAAGAGACAGGAAAAGAGAGATGAGAGCAAAAGATTTGTCTGTACTCATGATGTGAATATGATGCATATTGATATGTTACATGAATACAGATGGAACATATTTAGTTCCACTTGTCACAGTCATTAAAGGAAATCCTATGACGAATAAAGGAAGTCCCACCACTGTCGTCAGGAATAGATGACATTTTATTTGAAACTCTGCAGACTGTGATTTATTTGCAAGTATACAAGACTAGATACCAAGGTACCATAACTATACTATAGAAACATTATTATACAAACTATTTGTCAAAGAATACTAAGAGTTTTCATCCATCTAGGTCAGTCCTCAGCGACAGAGCTGCTTTGTGACATTTGAGGACAACTCTCGGTTCTGGGTCCTGTGGAAGGACATTCAGCATGGTGGGTAACCAGGGGACGAGTCTTGCATCGCCAGACCCGCCACACTTTGCTTTAGAAGTACGGAGACGCATGGAGAATGGTCTGGCTGAAGCCATTGTCATTCTGGGACAGGGGGAAAAAACGCTGTATGTTTGTATTTCTTTAAACCAATCACAATCGTCTTGGGCAGCGTTAAGCTGAGGACGCAGCGATGGTGCCCTTGCATAATAGTGTCAGGTGTGGTGAGGGGGACTTGTTTTGGTGGAACATTTGCATTCCGACTGAAATAGTTGGCCAATGGCAAGCCCATCCCCACCGCCTACATCCTGCCAGCCAGACTACCTGGAGACCACTCAAGCATGCTGGGTGATGTACCAGTTCAACATACTGGGCACTGGACAAGTCAAACCTACTGGGAGCTGGACTGAGACAGACTGGGAACAAGTGGGCCAATTCGAACACAGCCTTTATCTCTCTGTCTTCTTATAAGGAAAGCACATTGCACTTCCTGTTCTTTTAATCACGTGCCTTCTGATCAATCCCTTGCAGCCGGCATCCCGGGGGAGGAACCTCACTGCTCGGTCTGTCAGCGGGAGGAGGAGGACCAGAGGAATGCCAGTAACCATGGTAACCGTATCCTGATCTGTGGCAAATGTGGCATTGGTAAGTCAGTGGTTTCCAACTCGATGCCATGAGTAACATTACTAACAGATAATATAATTAAAATATTAAATAAATGACATTTTATTTAGGAAAAATCTCCATATGTTTCTGCAAATGGCCATCTGTTGAGTGTCTTCTATGTGTGATTGCAGGCTTTCACCAGCAGTGCCACAGTCCTCTTGTAGAGGGCAGCAATGAGCATGCTCCATGGTTCTGTCGACGCTGCATCTTCGCACTAGCTGTCAGGGTAAAGACACACACACACACACACACACACACACACACACAATCACAAAATGTAGACATGCATGATGGAATGTAGACTGTGAAGCCCTTTGAGATTGTAACTGTGTTATACAAATACAATTTTAGACTTGACTCGACCCACACACACACACACACATACTAAACAGTAATATTTACCGTGTGTCTTTACTCCCAACAGAAAGGGGGCGCTCTTAAGAAGGGACCAATTGCAAAGGCCCTGGTGGCCATGAAGCAGGTGTTGCCCTATGACCCGGACGCACTGCAGTGGGACTCACAGCATCGGACCAATCAGCAGCAGTGTTACTGCTACTGCGGAGGCCCCGGAGAGTAAGACCAACCAATCACAGACGCTTGTGTGAAATAACACACGGCTATGGTTTGTCGGATAACGACATTGTGAGATACGAGGGGGTGTGGTTAGCGTTGACAAGCAATTACATTTGCTACATTGTCCCACGTTGGGCACCAATGTAGCAAATGTTGTTGCCACAATGCCACAGGTGTGGCTTGTTTCCAGTTATTTTCCGAAGGAGGAGAGGACGGAGATGGAGAGCCAGCCTCTACTGTGGGAAGAAATAACCTATCATAAATAGCGTTCCGTTAATGGCACTCATTCCTCACAGCTGCGTAAATCCCAGGCATTTTGCCACTCCGCTCCCCTTGCCTGTCAACGCAAACCACACACTCTTGTACTCACAGACATGAATGTCAATGTTAACACGCCCATGGTGTGTATGCTTCCTGTTAAAGGCACTGATCTGCTTTGTTCAGGTGGTACCTGAAGATGCTCCAGTGTTGGAGGTGTCAGCAGTGGTTCCATGAAGCCTGCATCCAGTGTCTCCAGGAGCCCATCATGTTTGGAGACAGGTACACATCCTCTCCTCTGACCAAGCAAAGACATTTCGGCACATTCCGCAAACTCCGCAAAACCCACAGCATGTTCCATCATGCATCCATGCTTTTTCAACATTGTATTCATGCCATGTGTCCCCCCCCCCGCTGCCCCAGGTTCTACCTCTACCTGTGCTGCGTGTGTAACAAGGGCAGCGAGTATGTGCGTCGGTTGGCGCTGCGCTGGGTGGACGTGGTCCAGCTGGCTCTCTACAACCTGGGCCTCAGCAGGAAGAAGAAGTACTTTGAGCTGGAGGAGATTCTGGGCTTCATTTCTGCTCACTGGGAGCAGCTGCAGCTGGGCAAGGTCTGCACTGAGCCGATATTAGACCTGCACTAGACCAGTACTGTCCTATACTCTACTATTCTATACTAGAGCAGTATCATTCCACACTCTACTATACTAGACCAGTACCATTCTACACACTACTATACTAGACCAGTACTGTTCCTCTACCCTACGAGACCAATAGCATTCCATACATGACCTAGCTGGTCTATCCTATTCTAGACTTGAGTGTATATCGTGGTACCAAACTTAAGTGTGTTGTAATTTGTGTAGAGACTATAGATGACGCTACACTGCACTTTCTGACTGCTTATTTCTTGTATAGTTGACTAATACCCCTCCGTCAGAGAAGGAGAAACACATCCTGGGTGCTTTAAACAACTACAAGAGCAAGTAAGACGCACAC
>OMOU01065351.1:0-10992 GCA_900312585.1 Malacocephalus occidentalis | reverse complement strand
CGCAACGTGTTGCTGCAGTGCGTGCGTTACGTCGTGCGGAGCGCCTTCTTCGGACTGGAGAGGAGCGCCGTTGACGATGACACGAAGGCGGAGAGCAGCGTCTCCGGGGGTCGGGGAGAGGCGGACGGCACAGCGGGAAGCGCAGAGGCGGCGGCGGCGGCGGCGGCGTCAACACAGGAAATCCCCCCCATGGAAGTGGAGCGTCCGGGGACTTCAGAAACGGAAGCGGACTCGGAAGAACGGCAAACCGGCGAGCCGGGGGACTGTGTTCCGATCACGGAGGAAACGCAGAGCGACAAAGATCCCGAAGTCGCCGCGACGACCACGGATGAAACCACACCCATCGGCGTACACGATGATGAAATATGGGAGTACTAGCACCCACTAAGAAGCAACTATAGAGTTGAGTTGGTTATGAGGAACCTATTTTGGAACTTTCTTATCCTTGATTGTACGTATCATTTGTTCATATCATTTTGTAAGAAGCCATGGCCTGTCCAATATTATGTTGTCATTAAATTCCAATTGTTATGGACGTTCATGTTTGAAGTGAAAAGCATAGATGAGGTGTAATATAGTTTTGTTTTTTTATATCATTTTATTCATATAGCACTTGCACAGAGGTAAAAGTGCTTCACATTCAAACAGGAGCACAGCGGCGTCAAAACACACGAGCGAGGTGAATCAAACGATAAGACGTGTGAGTTTAAAACGTTCATATCAATATACACCGTTACATTTTCATTCGCAACCCAACGCAAGCGTTAACATACGAGCACAAATGCACTTTCCACCTAATCCACCGGATTAGGGTTTTATGTGATTTAGCATAGGGTGTTGGAACGCTAGAATGCGTTTGTCAATAAGAAAATATATTTAGTGTTGCGAAGGTGTATTTTAGTGCCCCGGTGCGATTTGTGTCAAAGTCCTTGCAGGTTACGTTTGGATGCAACTGTATAAAATGCAATGTCTCTCGATGGGGAATTTCGTCAGACACTCCTCTCCATAGATGCCGCATAGATCCGGAGATCGGAGTCACACACCGAAATGACGGCAACAGATCTGCATTGTGCGCGGTCGGAGAACAACGGAACAATTATGTTCTCCGAGCCTGGCCGGGGTTTGTCCTGGAGCGCACCGGACTGCCAGAACGAAGTGAGCCAAACATGTGTTGTCACTTACCCAACCCACTTGGGAGTGTACATTGTGCCTGTTCCACAAACTTCCAGAAACTTAGATCCATCTACTTCCTGTTTACCCGCTGCTGTGTTTGTGTGTCCCACGACCAAACACCTCTGAAATGCATCTATTGTGAGGAACACAATAGATTGCGGGAGACTCGGTAAGTAACCTGTTACTCTGCAGTAAGTATAGACGCGGACAGATAGCTTTGTCTCGGTAACTTTCACTGGGTCAGGGAGTCCGTGGTCGGAGGCCAGGGACGGTCCCCCCGCTGGGCTTGTTGCTGGCTGGTTTCTTCATCGCGCTCACTCGTCTAAACGGAAAGAAGGCTCCAACGTTCACTTCGAAGACGCGCTCCCATTGTGTTTCTTACGGAGAAACATCACAAGCTCATGAGGTGCATGAGGTCTTACCTCTGGGTTGGCCTCCAACTGCTCCAGCTCCTCGGGTTGGACGTTCTCAGGCTCCCCACCTGGAACAGAGGAGTCGACGACAGACAGAGATACGCTTCAGTAGCGGGCCGGTCACGACCAAGGCTTCTCTGGAAGGAGGCCATATTCATGCCGAGAGCAGGGGAGGGAAGGGAGGAGAGCACAGCCGGGGATTTTGGAGATGAAGAGAGCGCTGATGAGGTGGAAAGGGGAGAGAGGGTCAGAGGGCGGGTGACAGGATTGGAGTTGAGCCTGGAGACACATACCTCCCTCATTTATTCCTTTCCTCCTCCAGAAATCTGCAATGAAGCGGGGAGACGTTCAGACGACACCACTACATACATGGTTTACATCACTATATTGTTACAATACAGTCTCATTTTTGGTATAACATTTGAATACATGGTATTTTCTGTACTCACCTGATTGCCACGGCATTGATTCTAAAATGAAGAAAAATGTAATGTGTATATATATATAAATATAGATCAGAAACAGGGGAAGCTCGTAAATGTGTGCAAATATGAAATACTAATAGTTGGAATATAATTCCAATGATGCACGGTACCTTGATGAAAGAACCAGACTCCTGGAAGACAAGATACAGTATTATAAACAATCATAAACATATATTTGGAGCAGACAATTATCGAGGTGGTCAAAGAGACTTTACTCTAGCAAGCAATGATGACGGAACCCATAGAATATGACGGTCAAGACTGCTGTCCAATTTCGTCCTCACCTGTCCAACAGTGGTGCGCCACGCTGGCCGCTACCACTGCCGCGGCGAACGAGACGAACACGATCGCCCCCTGCAGCGGACGGAGCGTTGCTCCCGAGAAACGACCTTCATCGGAAAAACAAAAAACAACACACCCAACATACTTTGGATACTGCTGAAAACGGTGCGGTGGCACCTCCCACTCGGCCCGCGGCTCCTCTCCCAACCGTGGACTCACGCCGTGTCGGTGGTGAGTGGCGACTGCTGGCCGGGCTCGTCTCCTCACTGATCGCGTTCCACATGACGCAGCTGACTTCCAGCGGGGCATTGGGCCCATCGTCCATAGGCTGGAAGGGCAGCACAAGGATGTCAAAATGTAAAAAGTCCTGGCTAAAATGTGACCACAACTGTAACATCAATAAGTTGGGTCCTTGAGCTCATGTTATAAATGTTTTGTGTTCTGATTTGCTCGGTGTATCGTGTCTGATTGTTTATGTGTTATCGTGGAGGGGTGTTTTCTTGGTTTCGATTATTATACGCACTGATTTTAAGATTCTAAAACTGTAACGCCTTGATGACTGCTTGAACTGTCGATGCCCGTCAAGGGACTGGTGTTGGAAATTGGCGTCGGCTATATACACACGTGACCGTTGCTTCTGCGACACGTCAATGTTTCTCTGCACTTAATAAACGAAACGAAACAAAGGTGAGCCCATAATAGCTCTTCGTCTTCACACCCAGATGGTCACACGCGCCTCATTTACCAGAACGATGCGGTTCACGGAGAGCGCACTCGTGATGTTTCCGTGCTGCGTCAGCCACCGGTAGTGGACCGGCTCGGCCTCGCTGGTGTTGCCTTCGCAGGTCAGAGAACAGGTGACCGCAGGGTCCGGGCAGTCGTCCCAGGAGACCGTAGGGACGGGCACGGGAGCTGTCCCAAGCATAACACGATCGCGATTACAAAGGGTGGGGCTCCTCTGACCAAATTGTTCAGGTGACTACGCCCTCTGTCTCTTATATGACATCACGTGCCGGTAGACTGGGCCGGTAGACTGATTCGGGCCACTCGGGTGGACCCTCCGAGTCTGGTCACGGGTCAAATAGGAGCCCTTGGAGAGAGAAACGACACTCTGGGTCTTGTCACGAGGCTAGCCCTATGCGCGGCATCACTTACACACAATTTGGAGCTCGACCTCTTGGATTTGGATGGAGTCGACGAAGGCCGTGTACACTCCGCTGTCACTTGCTGCCAGCTGCACGAGGCACAGGTTGAGCTCCGAGTCCATTAAAACGAGGCGCCGTGCTTCAGGAGAAGTGGAAATACAATGACATATATATAGAGAGAGAGAGACATTTGCAAAGTGATATTACGTTATGATGCCCATGAACGAGATAAAGTACCCTCCATAGGGTGCCCTTCGTGACGTCAAAGAGAACCAGCAATACATCTCTGTGTGGCGATCGTGGTGATACTGGCGGGGATGCTGAGGAGGATGAGACAGTGGCACGAGACGGGGGACACGTACCGAATACGGTCACGTCGCTGTGGCGGGTCCACGTCGCCAGCGGGTACCCGTCGTGCCTCCACTCCACGCGCTGGGGGCCGCCGTTGCTATGGTGGTCGACAGGCGTCTGCAGCGCCACACAGTGTTCTTCGGTCCCCGCTCGCACACTGACCACGTCTTCTGGGAAGTTGAAGAAACAAAGCAGGATACAGAACTACATGCATTTCGTTCGGTACCCGCACCCCCATCCCAATAAACTCACTTGCGTGTGAACAGGGACACGCGCACATCATCATCAGAGCCAAGACGAGGTATGGCGTCATCCCGGGCATCCCGCTGGCTCCGTTCTGCGCACACACACACACACACGCGCGACACGCGACCTGCGAGTCTCTGGTCCGGCTCGCCTCGTAGCGCGGCCCACGTGACCCGACCCGACGCAACCCCGTGACGTCTTGTGTGCGATAACAACAACAAAAAACAAACCATTGCGTTTGCAATTTGATTTTTTTGCACAAAACTTTGTTGAGGTCACACTTTGGTAACTATACAAACCGAGGAGATAACTGTGGGACGACATAAACAAACACAACACAAGAATATATAACTATAGGTTATAGCCTATAAACATACCAAAGTATATCAATATATATTCTTTGCTTTTTGGTTTATTTATTATTCATGTATTATTCCTTTATTTTGTTATTATAATGTATTCATTTATGTATATAGGGTCAGTATTATACATATTATTTGTAGAACTTTTTGTAATAATACAAATATATTATTTTGAGAAAATTATATGGAAACATTTCTCCTCTTCTGGCTTCCAACACAAAATATAACAATATTGCGTATAAGCAGAAGAACATATAGCTTTATTTTTGTCTTTAAATATTTATTATTCATAACTTATTGTATATTAATATGTATATTTGTTGTAAGCTTTTTTGGTAATAACAGAAATGTGATATTATTTAGAGAACATTATGTGTAAACAATTGTCCTCTTCTTGCTTCTGGGAGTCGCTCGTCTTCCTCGTTGCATAGCAACCACCTGTACGCCGCCGACGTCTGTTTAGTCACGTGACACTCCGTCGCCACGCAACGAGTCGCGCACTGTCGGAATGCGAGACGAGGCGGCGGCATAAAAAAAAAAAGTGAGCGGCTCACGCTGAACAGCGTGGGAATATGAACATGAATATGAATGTGAATAGGAATAAGGATGGTATACGCGTGTCGTCCTCCGCGCGGGTGCCGCCGCCGCGCGTGGAGTTCAAGGGTGCGCGGGCGGGAGAGGTGCACGAGACCACCGTCACGGTCACGAACGACCAGGACACCGCGAAAACGATTGTCCTGCAGAGGCTTCCGTCACAGGTACAGAGCGCTCATTGGCCGAGAGCTGTTGCGTTGATTGACATGTAATTCCTGTTTTAATAATAATAATAATTATTTCATGAGTTACAAGTGCAACCATACAACATAGGTTTAACGCAGGCCTCTCTGCTCATTAATCACCATGACGACCGACCAAACAAATGTGTGTCTTGTGGCGAATTGGGATGTTGCCTGTTGACTGTTTGGAATCACTGTTGCTAAAATAAGTCAATTAAATGTGAAATAGGACATGCATGCATACGCTCATTGATGTACTTCAGTTATTTGAATACAATTAAAAGGTCAATTGTACTTACAGTATGATACTACATTATTGAAATGATTGAATGTCTTTTAAGACACACACACACACACACCATATTGGGCTCATAGTTACTATACTCAAAGTAGGGTCAACTCATGTGTGTGTCTGTGTGTGTAACCTCCCCTTAACGTTGTCTCGACAACCAGCCATTCAAATACACCTTCGACCCCACCGACCCCCCCGTGGTGGCCCCGGGGCAGTCGGTGTCCGGCTCGGTGACCTTCACCCCGGAGCAGCCCGTTCTAGAGGTCAAGGACCGCCTGGAGTTCCTGATCGATGGTCTGACCACCATAGGGATCGATCTGTTGGCGTAAGTTAGCTCGACGCTATACCGTTCAATGCTAATGAATTAAACATTTGGTGTTTACAAATTCTGTGTGTGTGTGCGTGTGTGCATGTGTGTGTGTGTGCTCCTTCAGGTATCCTGCAGTGTGTGAGCTCTTGGTGGATTTTGGCTCGGTCGCAGCCACCAGTCAGGTGATCAGCAAGCAGCTGCCTTTGACCAATATGGGATCAGCACCAGGTAGACCATTAACCCTCTCATTATCTGATGAGCTCTTATGCTATATGATGTGTTCATTCATACTTGATTATTACCTGACGTTTTACATTGTTGCACATTGTCAGACAACATGCTGCTGTCACACGCAAATTTCCCCTCATGGAAAAGTGTAGGCCTATATGTCTGCCTGCCTGCCTGTCTGTCTGTCTGTCTGCTTGTTTGTACTGGGTGTAGGGCAGTACCAGGTATGGTTAACGTGTCCCTCTGTCTGTCTGGTTGTACTGCGTGTAGGGCAGTACCAGGTGCAGTACGACGGAGATCCATCAGTCAGCCTGTTGACCAGTTGCGGTACTGTGGAGCCAGGCGCCACCCAGTGGTTGACGGTGGAACTGAGCACGCACATGCCAGGGCTTATAGCGGAAACGGCTCTGTAAGTGAAGTCCCTTTCACACAGGATCAAATTAGTGGGATAAAACCTTTCCTTAAGGCTACGATCGAAGCCATTAAACTTAAAATATGATCAATAACCGGAAACAAGCGACAAATCCCCTTGAAGGTTCATTTTGTGGTATTCTCAGCAAGCGTAGTGTAGAGGTTTGTATAATGTAAAGAAAACAAATCTAGCAGAGATACACCAGGTCTAGGCTAGGCCACACAACGCAATGTGACATTACTTAAAAATCATTAAGTTCATAAAGTTCAAGAACCTATGCTTGAAAAACACATCTTCAGTCTTGGCTATCGATCGTCGGTGTGTCTGGAGGGTGTGTGTGTACCTGACCTGTGTCTGACCTGCGACCTGTTTCAGGGTGACCCTCCAGGGAAGCCCAGACCGGGTTGTGAGGATCAGGGCCGAGGTGGTGGACCAGACCCTGCAGATCTACGACCTCAAGGTACAGCCTGAATGGCGTGGCATGGGCCAGCATGCAGACAAGAAGATATGGCAATCATGGAGGTTTCATTAAGACCAGATAGGAAGTCAGTGCTGGATACTAATTGGAAGGCTACTTTCATTCACTTCATCCAATTTTATTTTGTTATTGTGTGATCGATGATGTTCAACGGGACGTCGACATTACCAGCAGATGCCAATTGGGGTAAAAAACGAAACATTTGTGTGGACGCAGATGCATCCTGCAAGTTAAATTAGGGTGTTGAGATAGAAATGGTGGCGTCACGGGCCATCATCTGACTCGTCATGTGCCCCGTCGGCCGCTAGAGGGCGGTCTACGCGTGCTAAACACGGACCACACGCTTATACAAATAGTATTCCCAACAGTACACGGTTGGTTGATTTAGATCGTTTGGAGACGCAGCGTGGAGGTTAAGGGACATTTTTAAATCAGTGCAAGAAGAAAAAGGGCAACAACAAAAATGGAAAAGTGAAACTCCCCGTCGGGGAATTGAACCCCGGTCTCCCGCGTGACAGGCGGGGATACTGACCACTATACTAACGAGGAAGCGGTGCTCACTATTGGTTTTCAACGGCTCTTGGCTTTCACTAGGGATATAAAGTTTCATAGCTGATGTTGTACAACGATATTTATCCAAATTGTTGCGTATAAAAAACACGAGAATGCCGCTGGTTAAAATTATAGAATTTATTTCTAAGACTGTTGCTTTAAAAAAGGAGGGTTGAAAAGCGATGCATCGGGAGACTCTCTACTTTACACACAGGGTGCTATGCAGAAAGTGTCAACGAACTAAAGTTCGTCAGCCCAGTTATAGTGTTTGTATCACGTGACTTTTATTACCTATCTGACCGTTTCATCTTGGTCTGACCGTTTGCGAGGAAAACAATCTTCGTTCGCACCATCACAGACATCTTGTCTTTTCCTGACTTTCCTCGTGACCAACACCCTTCTCTCAGGGTGTAATTAAACATTCTCCAAACAAACTGTCATCTTAACCTGAAGGTTCCAAACAAACGCATTAGCACTTCAAACAACATTTGTCCCTACTCAGTCAATACAGAGCCAATGCATTTGATCGCTTAATATTATCTCCCTCAACAGTCAACGTATTTGATCATTTGACATCACTTTTTCTCAACAAAATGTCCTTAAAAAATAAAACCTAACCTTTTTCTAGATAGTTTAAGTGTTTTGGAGTTAAACCTGCATCAACGGCTTTTTATTGACAATGACATAAAGTTAGTGCAAAGAGTCAATGTGCCTCATTGACTCTTTGCACTAACTTTATGTCATGCTGTCCATTCACTTCTGGGTCACATCCTGACTAATGGCAGTCGTTCTTGCACGATCAATGCATGCACATTTGTCAGAATGTGTGGGTTTGTCCACCTGCCACTTGAGGATTGACCACAAGTTCTCAATGGGATAAAGGTCTGGGGAGTTTCCTGGCCACGGACCCAAAATGTCGAATGTTATGTTCCCCGAGCCACTGTTGCGTAATTAAAAAAAACACACGAAAATGCGTGGTCGAGCCTGCAGGTTAAAATTATAGGATTTATTTCTAACACTGATATTCTAACAAAGGAGAGTTGAAAAGCGATGCATCGGGAGACTCTATACGTCACACACAGCGTGCTATGCAGGAAGTGTCAACGAACTAATGTCCGTCAGCCCAGTTATAGTGTTTGTGTCACGTGACTGTTATCTCCTCTCTGACTGTCTGACCGTCACTACACATTCATCTTGGCCTGACCATTTGTGAGGAAAACAATCTCCGTTGCACCATCACAGACATCCTGTCATGTCGCATTTCCTCGTGACCAGCAACCTCCGTTCAGGATGTAATTAATCATTCTTCAAACGAACCGTCATCTTAACCTGAAAGTGACGTGTGACTTCTAACACTACAACAGATGAAGTGCTGATATCCTGACACTTCTGTTATTCGTTCTTCCTGACCAGAACGCCCATCAGGGGGTCAGACATCAATGATTGAGACATCTGCTAGGATGCCTTCAGGCTGCTTATCAGGTTGGGAACGCAGCAATAAACCTCCTGCAAGCACGTCAAACAAACTTTGCGTGAGCACTTTAAACAACAGGGTTAATACTTGGTCAATGAAGGGCCAATTCATTTGATCACTTTACATTATTTTCCTCAACAGTCAACACATTTGATCACTTTACATTACTTTTCCTCAACACCACTGAGTTCTCACTTTTGCCTTGTGGCAAGGTGCTCCATCATGCTGGAAAAGGCATGATTTGTCACCAAACTGTTCTTGGATGCTTGGGAGAAGGTGCTCTCGGAGGATGCTTTGGGAGAAGGTGCTCTCGGAGGATGCTTGGGAGAAGGTGCTCTCGGGAGGATGCTTGAGAGAAGGTGCTCTGGGAGGATGCTTCGGAGAAGGTGCTCTCGGAGGATGCTTGGGAGATTTGTGCCATTCTGTACAACCACGTGATGAAATGCCCCCTGAACCCCCAGGGATCTCCTGTGTCGCGCCTGGCGTTCGGCCCGCTGTACTTCGGGACGTCCAGGGTCCAGAGGGTGGTCCTGAGGAACGGCGGCCCGCGGGCCTGCCACTGGCTGGGCCTGCTGCAAGACACACTGCAGGACCCCGCTCGGGGACCCCCGCGGGTGAGGAGGCACACTCCAGGTCACCAGAATCACCGTGTGTGTGTGCGTGTGTGTGTGTGTAACATGACGTGAATCCTCGTCCAGGCCATAGGGCTCCGGAGAAGCACGGACGCAGCGCTGCTGCTCGAAGGACGCCGGGGGAGGAGTCTGATGGAGATCCCCGGTGAGGCCACGCCCCCTGTGGGCCCCCACCAGCAGGTGGTCTGCTGTGTCCCCAAGCAGGGCCGACTCGGACCCTACGAACACGTCACCCTGGCTGTGCGCTTCAGTCCCATCCGTGACAGGTAGGGAGTCTGACGTGTTTGACACATCGCGTCAGACGCATACTGGCACGATTGGTATTTGTTTCCGTAACTACAGTTAGTTACTTAAGTTACACTAAAATATATATACAGTATATAGAAAATTGTATCTCCCCGTCGGGGAATTGAACCCCGGTCTCCCGCGTGACAGGCGGGGATACTGACCACTATACTAACGAGGAGGTGATGACGTGAGGTGCATTCTACGACAACTTAAAGTTCAATCATTCACACACGCACACAGTGGTTGGGCAGAGTGGCTTATTTGCGGAGAAGTGGACGTGTTAAAGTTACGGTTGACGTGAGAAACAAATTCAGAGCTAGACATGATGACGTCACGGACCCAAAAAGACGTTGTTCTAACACAAATAGTCTTACAAACAGTCGGACGGATCTTTTCGACGTACAACGCATTATTGTGTCGTATTATGTGAAGCAGTATATTAAAAAGAAATGTAAAAAAAAAATATATATACAAAAACGGAAAAGTGTACATCTCCCCGTCGGGGAATTGAACCCCGGTCTCCCGCGTGACAGGCGGGGATACTGACCACTATACTAACGAGGAGGCGGTGCTTTCGTGTTAAGTTATGTAAGTTATAAAGTCAGTCAGTCAGTCAACATGTGGATGGAAGAATTTAAAGGGGCGTGCAAGCATTTGATCCCGTGTTGTCTGCCACAGAGCCCGGTCGGCCGCCCCGCAGGACTCGGCCCTGCTCCTGCTGTTCAAAACCGTGGAAGACAAGCACGGCTTCACGCCGATCAACGGTAACCACGTGGTAATAGTGTTGTATTGATGTGTCGATTGAAACGAGCAGTTCCGTGCTCCACCAGTGGGGGGAGGCTGTCCTGGGGGCTTGAATTGAGGCTTAAAGTAAAGCCTAGGATAAGATGCTCAAATAGCGAGGATAAGGTACTGATACAGCCAGGATAAGATGTTAGATAGCTAGGAGAAGATGCTGATATAGCTGGGATACAATGCTAAGATATGTAGGACAGGATGCTCCATTGTCCATTGTGTCGTGAGATGTACGCAAAACACTGTGAACTGGCCCTCTGCGCTTGAAAGATGCTGTGTAAATAAAGTTGCTGCACGT